>APFE030212769.1:79333-128283 GCA_000404065.3 Pinus taeda | reverse complement strand
TTTTCGAAACGTTATGATGACAGAACTTACAGACTAGCTTGGCTTGCGTCATGACAGTTCAAATCCTTATTATCCACAAGCTAATGGTCTGGTTGAAGCCATCAACAAAGTCTTAGTCATCACGATCCGACGGATCATCGGGATTCATCGGTCTAACTGGCACAACATGTTATTCTCAGCGCTGTGGGCATACCGAACCTCAGTCAAAACATCAACATGGTTCACTCCTTTCCAACTAGTTTATGGTTTGGAAGTTGTGTTACCTATTGAATGCGAAATCCCATCATTGCGAATGGCCATCGAATTACTTCCAGCTACTTCCGAAGAGGAAAGACGTTTATTATACTTAGCTCAGCTAGATGAGAATTGTTGCGATGCTACATTAGCAATCGAATCTCATGCCAAACGTATTAAGGCTCAGTATGATCGAAATGTAACCCCTCGAAATTTTTCAGAAGGAGATTTAGTCCTTTTGTACGATCAAGCAAATGATAAATTGGGCGCTGGAAAATTCGTGCCTATGTGGCATGGTCCCTTTTCTGTCAAGCGAAAGCTAGCGAAAGGGGCCTATGAGTTGGTAGACTTTGACGGGGTCTCCTTAGGTAAACCCAGAAATGGTCTTTACCTGAAAAGATTTTATGCTTAAAGCAAGTGTGGAGATTTTTAGTTAGGTTAGTTTTTCTTCTAGTTTTCCACAGCATTTGAGGGCGATTTTTCTACGTTGCCGACACTACAAGATACGACTCAACCCACACAAATCTGTGTTTTGTTTCAGTTCTGATCGTTTACTTGGATTTTTGGTCTCAAAGGATGGGATTCGTCTTGACCCATGTAAGGTTCAGGCAATCATTGATTTTCCTCCACCTTCAAATTTGCTTTAGATTCAGAAACTCCAAGGGAAAGTGAAATTTCTTAGGAGATTCATTCCAAATAATGCCGAACTTGCTAAAGGTTATACTAGTCTATTGAAAAAAGAAGTACCCTTCTTTTGGGATTAGGTTGTGCAAGCCTCCTTTGAGGCTTTAAAGCAATCTCTAATAAAAGCGTCATTAATGTATGCTCCTGATTATAAAAAATACTTTAACCTGTATCTGGTTGTAGCGGATACAACCGTAGGGATGGTTTTAGTTCAAGAGGATAATGGAATTGAACATCCTATATATTATTTAAGCCGAAACTTAAATGATACACAAATAAAATACTCCTACATTGAAAAGCTATCCCTAGCAGCTATTCAAGCGATATAGAGATTTCGACACTACGTCCTCTTTAGAAAAGGTACCATTTCAGATTGCAACCCCATGACTTATATATTGTCGTGATAGTTTCTCTGGGACAAATATTCAAAATGGATAGAAATTTTACAAGAGTTTGATCTGGAATTCAAAAAATCCAAATCAAAGAAAGCCCTGGTCTTCACGGAGTTACTATGCGATCTCCCATCGTCGTCCAACAATGCAATATCTAAAGAAGCAATCGTGGATGAAAATTTGTTTCTGATATCTTCAACCAATCTGTGGTACGGAGATATAATCATCTATCTCCAAACCCAAACATATAGTTCTAATACCTCACACTCTGAACAATGACACATTCAATACCAATCGAAAGACTACGTGATCGTCATTGATACCCTTTACCGTCGTGGTATTGATACAGTTCTGTGGAGGTGCCCCATGCATGAGGAGGCCGAAAATGTCCTGAATGATTGTCATTCAAGTGCGTGTGGGGGGCATCAATCTAGTTATGCTACGACACAAAGGATTTTGCGAGAAAGATACTTTTGGCCAACAATGTTCAAAGATTGCATAACTGCAGTAAGAAGTTGCCATGCTTGGCAAACCTTCGATAGCAAAACCAGAAGACCACCCGCACCACTACAACCAGTAGTTGTTGTTGGGCCATTCGCCAAATGGGGCATAGATTTCATGACATGTAAGCCCACCTTAGCTGGGGGGCATGGGTATATCATAGTCGTAGTAGACTATTTTATGTGATGCCTACATTAAACAACTGTGGCGAAATGGTTGCCCCTTTTTTTTAATCACGTAGTCTCTAGATTCGGCGTTCCACAAGCCATAGTCACAAATCATGGATTGTATTTTCACAATCACATGATGGTTGAATTGGCTGCCAAATTAGGACTGTCCCACGATAGCTCTACTCTGTACTATCTGCAAGCTAATGGACAAGTTGAGGCGATCAACAAGGTCCTGAAGCGCATGCTGCAAAGGATGATTGGAGTCCATAAACGGAGTTGGCACCTGTTCCTGTACTCAGCCTTGTGGGCATACTGGACATCGGTGAGAAATGCAACGAGGTTTACACCTTTTCAACTAGTGTACGGTCTGGAAGCAATCTTACCAGTTCAGTGTGAAATCTCGTCCCTCAAGCTCGCAGTCAACCTTCTCCCCAGAACTTCAGAAGAAGAGGCTCGTTTATTGGAACTAATCCAATTGGATGAAACCTGTCATGATGCAACTTTGGCTAACGAAGCCCATAAGAAACAACTCAATGCACAGTTCGACAAAAATGTCAAACCTCGTGTCTTCTCAAAAGGTGACCTGGCCTTAATTTACGACCAGGAGTCCGATAAGTTGGGAACAGGGAATTTCAAATCTTTATGGATGGGTCCCTATATTGTTAAACATGTATTAGCAAAAGGAGCCTACGAGTTGATGGAATATGATGGGATTCCACTAGCGCAACCCCGCAACGAGTTGTACCTCAAGCGTTACTATGCTTAATTCCGCATAGTAATCCCTATGCTTTTGTTACATTTTTGTTTTCGTTAAGGGTAATTGTTTTGGTTAGATAATCCACCTTTTGCATTTGCTGCAGATGTCAAACTTATTGGAATCATTCGTTGGATATGCCGATGGAGCAAGTCGTAGTACGCGGAACCTATCTTCTGCGACTTGGGCCATCTTTGATCCTAGCAGTGAGTTAGTGAGTTTCAGAGGGGTATGTATTGGTCGGTCGATGAACAATATCGCTGAATACATCACGTTGATAGAACTCCTCTCTAATGCCATCTCACATGGCATATACCGACTTGTTGTTAGGCTAGACTCACAACTCGTCATTCTATAGCTCACTGGTATTTATTATGTACGAAATCCAGCCATCTATCGCATGTTCCAAAGGGTCAAAATTTTGGAAAGACGGTTCGATTTCATTCAATATTAGCATATTTCCAGAAATTTAAACACATTGACAGACTCATTGGAAAAATATGTATTAAATAGACATTTTTGACATTTATAAAAAGAAGCATTTCATCAATATTTGCAACAGGATCACGTAGCTTAACCGAAATAAAACTCTGAAAATCAAAAATATATATATGATGACTATTTATGGTTTACACAAAATGTTCTGTAATCAAGACAAACTCAGTCAGATGACCCAAAACTCAAAATGCTAGGGGGCACCCTAGTCTAATGATGCTGGTGATAACAAGTCACCGCCTGTGCGATCATGCGTAAAAGCCTAGTCCATCGACTCAGCATGCCAGTAGTATGTCGTTGCAACTGCAGAGGCAGCTCATCGGTCCTCACATCCAGAATACCAAGGGTGAGACCCTCGACCTGATCCTGTAATGCTGAAAGAGTCTCGGCCACATCAAGGTCGTGGAGGATAGCCCTCCCCACAGCCTCTCCTGCCGGAGCGGCAACTAGTTCTCTCTAGCGTACTACTGGTCAAACTGGTCTGATATTTGCATGAGCACACGAGTTTTGATTAGTCTTGATCAAAGAAAACATAAGAACATTATAAAAACAATAACAAAGATATGGTCAAAGGATTTACCCATAGCGCCCCACTGCTCACCAACCGGCAGCACCAAATCTGGGTCACCTCGGAAGTCCATGCCAGCATATGGAAACTTGGTGTACAACATCTCCTGATGATCAAACCACTCGAAGAAGGTACTAGAGAAAGAAATTTGAGGCTGGCCAGCATGTCGAGACATAAGGTCAACCCATCTCTGCATCCGTGGCTCTATTGATGGAGGTAAACCAAGTGAGATGTATTGCGGCTACATCAGTGGGATCTTGTCCAAAGCGAAAGTGGTCAAAATAGAACCATAGCCAAAATTCTTGGATCTCCCGCCTTTCACTTTGGTCAGTTGTTCTTTCATCACAAAGAGTATTGCATCACAACAGTTGAACACCTTCGGTTCAAGGCATTCCAAAGCATACTGCATGTAAGACCTATTAGCTATATGAAGAGCCACACTACCAACCAGTCTAGCAAAAGTGAACAGAATGGCCCTTAAGGGCTAGTCAGTGACACCTCGGATATTGATCTTGCTGTCCGTACTCGGCTGAGATCCCTCTCTGCAGTGCCAGCGAATATACTTCCTCACAGACTCACCCCCGCGGGCGGGACCCGATAATGAGAGAGGGGCACCATGCCTCGATAAACTAGTCAAAAAATAGATGTACACGACAATCAAGGGGATAGATTTTCCCCTGATCTGGAACACCTGGTTGGTAGGATCGCAGGCATTGAGGAAATATTGCAGCAAGTTGATTTGCTGCCTCATGCTAGAGATGCGGAAAAACATCAATAGGCCACAGTTCCCAATGTAGTTACTATACCCGAATCATGTAAAGCAACCGTGTCCTCTTCTTCATGCTCGCGTTCTCGCCATGTAACAACCATTTTGCTCCAATGAATCTCTGAAGAACAAACAAGAGAAGATTCAGGGTCTTGATTTGGCAAAAAATAGGCAAAAATCCATGAGAAAGCTGTGCAAAACATTTCCTCCTTGTGCCCATCACACCCCATCATTGCACTAGGAGCGATGCATACTGACTAGCCAACGATAAGGCTAGTATGCATCGCACCTTTTGATTAAGGAAGGGTGTGATGGAGCCAGGGCGAATTGTTCAAACCCCAGTGGCTCAGCAAAGCAAGGAAACATGATTAGAATTTGAGAAGAGAAGAATGCAACTAAAGAGAACAAGTTTAGCTCCTACCTAGTCTAGACGGCATCAAGAATCGTCGACAGAATCTCCCGGAATCAGCTAGAGAAAATCAAAGGGAAAAGCACCTCCAGAGCTCCAACAAACCAAGTTCAAATGAAATGGTAAAATGAGAGGTAAAAGTCTCTTTTAAATTACCATTCATGTAATTCAAGTAAAGTATTAGTGTTCTTAACAAATTTATCAAGCATATGTTTTCATTTCTAATCGGTTTGATGAAGCAATTGAATAGGTAGTACAATCTTTTAAAGAACAAAATGCTAACGGTGAATCAAGGAATCAAAGACCATTATCACGATCAGTTTTAACGCGGAATTCAAGCTTGTTAAAAACTAAACATAAGCAATGAGCAAATGTTTCCCCCATAGTTTAAGCTCATTAAAAAATGAACCGATCCCCGGTAAATAACCATTGCGAATGCATTATCATAAGCTTTTGAGCCTTGGTCATGTTCTCATCATCACCTCCACTCTGTTTTAGCCAATAATTTTCCTCCATTTGATTGTTTACCCCTTTCGAGGAACATCTGCAAAGAGTGATTCTGTTAGCCATCCTTGTGACACTACCGCGATTGGAAAATTCCAAACCTTACCTAGAATCAGCTGCTACCTGAAATCATCACTCATTCCTTAGAAAATGAGTCTCCTTTAAGCTCTTTTCAACTGAATCATAAAATATGAAAATATTACCAAGCGATTAGCCTCTCTGGCTCGTTAAAGTCATCAGAAGTGCTATCCCTCCTCTAGATTTTAATCTTTTTGGACTTGAGGGATTATTACACAAAAAGATCGAGCGCTTGTCTTGTTCGACTCATTAAAACTATCGAAAATTCATCCCTTTCGTATTATTTTATGCTTTTTCGGACTTAAGGGATTATATGATGAAAAAGAATCATTGGAGTTTCCTTCCATACCTTTCAGACTCTCTAAAATTGAAAAGGACTGAGTTATCTTTGTCGTTAAACTCGTTAAAACCTAATAGCAACAAACTTGTCCAAATGGACGAGAACGAGTTTCACTATCGCTAGGCTCGTTAAAACATAGTGACAGGTTCGCTCGAAGGCTGAATTATAGAACAAGAATATGTTATCCTCCTCAAGCTTGACAAAAATAAAGAGGTACTGGTCAGCAATTACTGGGGAAAATTGGGAAGAAAACTTGAAGAAACTTTATTGGTAGCAAGTCGCTCTTGAACATGATAGTTTTCTCTCCGCATCCAAGTCGGGTTGGGTTGTTCCATTCACTAGTAATATCACCATTGGTCCATCACACCATACATATTTGGGGTTAATGCTACCATCCATCGTCAGTGTCACTGATATGTTCAAGAGAAGTCGCTCAGAGAATTCACTTGTGTCTCATCCGTTGCAATACATTCACACTCCATTCTTTCATGACTGCCACCCTAAACCCTCTATCATCAGATCGTTTTCACCTCCAAAATCATTCTTTGTTCCGTGTCGTAGATGTGGGATTCATTAAGGCCCTCCTACAATGGGTCACTTCTTGTCCACATCAGCTCATTATCTAAGAAGTTGACTTACGAAAAATCCCTTTCAGTACTTTGAAGCTTGCATGCCTCAATGGCAAGTTTCTCACTTTCGGCGACAGGTTTACATCAATGACCTTCAACCAGAAGATTTTGCGTGGTGTTCGACACCAAGTCCCTCTTTCACACCACAGAAATTGTACTGTAGTACCTTGAGGATTATTGACATTATTGGTGACTCCTCTCGCGCCTGTTAACAACTTACATCATTGGCTGGTAATCAGGGGATGTCTTTCCATGTTCGACTCCAATTTTTTTTCTCACATGGATCGACTTGTACTCCAAGTGAAGATGGAACGAGTTTTGAAGACCCCAGATCTAGTTTCTTCCATCCAGGCTGTGATATATTCAAGAATATAAAGACATCAAATGTACATCATTTCCGAACAGATGATCATCTAAATCAAAGAATGATGACTCCGTTCGAATCATCAGTCTGCTACACAGACGGTTGTATGTCCTATGTACATGAAAGTGAATTTATAAAGCTAAGCATGGGAATGCTCGCCTCAGCTCGATCATGAAAAATATTATGAAGATAATGTATTGTATTGTATCTTATTATAGGTCGCCTCCCATCTCGAAAAAACTTCGGATCCTCATGGTAAAGCATTTCACCCGACATCAAAAGATTAACGACCTCATGATTTAGGGGGCAACTATTATAGACATTTTTGGGAACTGCAACCCCAATCATAAATGTCCATAAACTGAGGGCTCCTAAGTCCCTAAAAGTGTTGCTTCACTACCTAAAGGAACAAGGTCAGCTGATTACATAATCTCCGAGAAGTTCTCCACAGAAAACTGCTTAGAATTGGTCAAAACTGGACCATACTGAATGCCCAGTGCAAATGGTGCGATGCATATCACCTTCCTAGTGTAAAGGGTGTGATGCATACTGGATGGCCCCTCTGTAGGGTGCGATGGGTGAGAATGGACAAATGGTAGAGACAGTTTGCGAGGTGGAAGATCACAGAATCTTCCAGAAACTTCCCCTTTGACACTTGCCTCTCTGATTTCGACCAGGGATGAGTAAGAGATCATTAATATCCAAGTGGAATCAAGAACTATCAGAGAGAGGACACTAATCAAAATCCCAGAAGCTGACTCACCCCCCTACAATCGTCTATATATGTATCCCTCATCACAGAGATCTAGAGGTTGGAATCTTGTATCTTGTAGAGAAGTGTTGTTGGTTTTCTAGTGTAACATCATAGTGTTGGGTGATCTAAGCTTTACTTGAGGTGAAGAAGGGATTTCTTGGTGGAGGATGATGCTGGATCAGAAAAATTGGTTGTAATCCTCTTGCTATTCTTGATATTAATAAGGCTATTCAAGTTTTCCTCCACATTCATGTATGTTTGATTGTATATGCATTTGTGTGGTTAATACATATCTGGTCCTATGTTGTTTATGAATATAGATCTGTGTTTTTCGATAGTATTATGCTTCTTTGATTCCGCAGGTGCTCTCTATAGCTATGTAGAGAAAGAAGGAGCAGCAAAGATCTATTGAGAAGGAGAGGAACCGAGCAAGGAACCAAGCGCAAGACAAAGGTTGGTGTCCTCTGTTCCCCTCTTGTCTATTTTTCATAAAGGAAAATGAAAGTAGTTTTAACTTGTTTGTTTCTAAGATACCTACCAGTCTTAGTGGGAACAGCAGCTCTAAGTGGACACTATTCCCAGTAACATATAGCAAACTACTTGGTTTTAGCACAGTTCCCACCACACCTGTCCTCAAAAGAGAAGAGCAGGATAGTAAGGAAAAGCTCCCCTTTCACTTGTATTAGAGGCAATATATTCAAACTAGGCCCAGATCAGATCTTGCGAAGATGTTTTAGGGAGGAGGAAGTCTTTGAAAGCCTCCTAACCTGTCATGATGGGCCTTGTGGAGGTCATTTTACAGCAAAAGGAACTTCCTTCAAGATATTGCAAGCAGGCTACTACTAGCCCACTCTTCATCAAGATGTGAGGAGATACACGAGCTAGTGTGATCAATGTCAGAGGATGGGGGAACCCACTCCAAAGGATTAAATGCCCATGCCACCTCAAGTGACCTTTGAGCCATTTGAGAATTGGGGCATGGACTTTGTGGAGCCTATCAACCCCCTTTCCAAGAAGAAGTAGTACATCATTGTGTGCACTGACTACCTAACAAAGTGGGTAGAGACAAAAGAAATCAAAGCATCAACAAAGGAAAAAGTAGTTGAGTTTTTGAGAGAAAACATATTCTACAAATTCGGGTATCCAAGAGAGTTGGTCACAGACCAAAGTAGTCAGTTCACTTCCAGCCTGATTGAAGACCTACTCACACATCATAAAATCAAGCATAGGACTTCCACCCCTTACCATCCACAAGCCAATGGGCAAGTGAAGGTCACTAATAGAGCATTGGAAGTGATCCTAACCAAGGTAGTGAAGAACATCAGAAAATATTGGGTGGACATATTAGTTGAGGCCACTTAGGCCTACAACACAACATGGAAGACCACCACCGGGTTCACCCCTATGAACTGGTCTATGGGAAGAAGGCTTTGCTATCAATAGAGTTTGAATTCAATACCCTAAGGATGGCAACATAGCTAGACCAAGACCTTAGCCATGCACAGAAGGAGAGATTACTTTAGCTCAATGGATTGGATGAGTACAAAGTGCAAGCCCTTCTCCATATAGAGGTAGTTTAGCTTTAGAGAAAGATATGACATGACAAAAATATCAAGGAGAAGCAATTCCAAGAGGGAGATTGGGCACTACTCTATGATTCAAGATACAAATATTTCATAGGCGAGTTGAGGACAAGATGGTTGGGAACCTACACTGTGTATAAATGCAATGACAATGGTTCAGCTCTAATTAGAAACATTGATGATGAAGCCATCCCCATGCTTGGTAATGGACATCGGTTGAAATTCTACAAGAAACCCCTCTCCAAACGAGGGTTTATTGAAGATATGAATAAAACATTGATGGTAGCAGATCATGTCTTAGCTTCCACTTCACCCACTCACTGAAGAAAAGCAAAAAATAAAAAACTAATAAGGACTCAAGTGAAAACCTCCATGAGGTGCTTGAGTCCCATCATTGGGTTGAAAACCTCTTCTGGGGCAGCCCAGTGATTTCAAAAAAGGAGAGGAAAGAATAAGGTCCTTGGGTGAAAACCTCCCTTGGAGGCACCCAAGGCAGGCAATTAAGGTGAAAACCTCTCTGAGGCACCCTAGTTATTTTCAAAAAAAAAAAAATTGTTGCATTGCAAGCTTGCAGAAGGACTACAAGGAGCAGAAGAAGGTACCAAGGGGACCTTGATATTCACACTAGCATCCATCTCACCTTCTCCACACCTTCCTCCATCATATTTGGCATCTCTTTCACACCACTCTACTTTTTTCGAAAACTGTGTTTTCTACAGGAGGCTCCTGTAGGAATTACAGAGAGCCAAAAATGTCTACAAAAGGAAATTTGAGGAACTAGGAGAGCTTCATGAGGAACTTATCATCCCTCTTACCACCTTCAAGCCTCCTTGCTATCATTTCCAAGCCTACATCACACCCCCAAGCATCATTTATTTTCCTGTCCAAGAAAAACACAAAAAAAAAACAAATTTTCAATATGAAAAAAACAAAAATAAAAAGAGGAAAATGCACCAATAGCCTTACTTGAAGCTTATCTATTATCCCTCCATCATTCATGACACCTCTGGCATTATTCTCAAGCTCCAAGCATAGGGAGAAGCTAAATTTTCAAGGGGAGAAGCAGCTACAGGAGCTCTTGTAGGAATTCATGTAGCAGTTGATCCCATAGAAGTCCAACACCAACAGCAAAAGAGTGCATGTCTGAAGGTTGGAAAGGCACATGTAGCTCAAATCCAACAAAATAAGAACCTACAAAAGTCTGCAATCACACATTAGCTAGCAGATGCAGCATGCATGAAGAAGAATGAAGGCATGCAGCAGAGAGAGAGCCACAACACCTCACAAAAAATACACTCAAATCACAGGTAAGTAACTAGATAACTCCTCTATTTGCATTTGTGTAATTAGAAGTGATATGAAAGAAATGAGATGGTTGAGATTGAATGAGGAAAAGGTGGCTAGTTAACTTGGCCACCTTCATCTAGTTGATTCCACTCATCCAATATGTCACCCACACGTGCGCACAGTCAACTCCATAAAAGGATGCCAAGGACAAGTATTTGAGGAAGAGTGAACTCTGATGCAATAATGAGGGATGATTACGAGGAGGGGCCATGATGACCAAGCAGGTGGGAACCAATGGTCTGAATATGGCCAATGTAAACCTTGCCATCTCAACACTCATAACTGAAAATATCCATAAAGGGTAATGAGCACTCCTCCCCGCGTATTATCACCACATTTTCTTCATTTTCTCCTCGTAACTCAGCTAAAACAGCCTTCTTGTGCCCCCACAACCTCATAACCACCATCCTCCATTGATTTCCTCCCTATATTTTCTCTTGGTGTTTTCTACAAGAGCACCTACAGGAAATCTACAGGAGGGGCAGTGAGCCATTTTGAAGGGAGAAAACACGGTTTTTGGCACGAAATTCAGTCTGAAGATGTAGGGTTCATGCATGCCCCTTTTTGAATATTAGTATATGAAAGAAGTGGTCTCAGTTTGAGGGTGAAATAAGTCTTTAGGAGGGTAGAAAATACATAAAAAAAAAAATTGTTATTTTTTTGAAAAAAGCACATTCTCCTCTGTTTTTTTTTTATTTTTCTCAAAAAATCTCTATCTCCACCTCCATATTTGGTTTTTATTTTTAAAATCATAGGCAATATGATAGGAGGGTTTATGAGAAGGGAGCCCACTAACTCCACTAGGCTCCATGCACATCGTAGTGGACATATTCACAAGGGTAAACTAGATGAACTTCTTTTTGAAATTTCGAGGGTTTGATGAGGAGATTGCCCAAGAATTTTTTCTCTCCCTAGTCCCTCACATAAGAACACATGCCACTGTAACCAATAGAGGCCTCTCCATTGAAATAACCCCATAATTCATCAGTAGGGTCACTACCCTTCATCTTGGGCTGCCTTGGATTAAAGATAAAAAACCCATTGGCCAGGCTACCAAGAAGAAATTATTCCAAAACAATGAATCCCCTATGGAAGATAAAAATGGAATTAGAAGGGCTACTATACCATATCCCTGAGATGAGGTTAGCTACCAAATAATCAAATACATTTCTTGTGAGGGGAGGCACAACATTCTCTATGGTTATCATTTCATAATCCTCCATGACTCGAGGTATGGCATGGATACCCTAGCACCTCAGAAGCTCAGTATCCCTTATTTTCTCCTTGAGTCCCTCATTGATTCCAACACCAAGGTACAAGTATGAAATTCAAGGTAGTTGGCTCACCATGGCTTAATCAAAATCCTAGTAGAGGAAGCCCTCCATACCTTTACACTCCCTATAGCATGGGAATTTTTCCGAAATATGACAGTTGAGGATGACATAAAGGCATTGACCTATGATGTCAGTCCTACTGGTAGTGAAGAGGATGAGTAGCAAGGAGGAGAAGGTGAAGGCAATGGTAACATAACAGAGCAAGAAAGGAAGGAGGAAGGAAAAGAAACAAAGGAGGGAAAAGTTGAAGAGACAGAAAAAGAGACAGAAGAAGGATAAAAGGAGGCAGAGAAGGTAGAACAAGGGGAAGAGTCCCTTGAAACTTTAGAAAGAGAGGCAATAGCTACCCTCACTGCCCTCAGTACACCAGTCAAGCCAAATCAAAAGAGGAAAAGATAGACGTCCATGTATTTCAGGGCAAGGAAGAGCACAAGAATTAAAACAGGCAAACCTCAGCCCTCTTTAAAAGTTCCCATTACCATTGAAGATTCACCACCTGCTAAGCTGAAAGAATATCCTTCCAAGACACCTATCACATATGAAAGGGGGACTCCAAGATCTTCTACATGGAAGGGAAAGGAAGTACTATAGGACCCAAAGCTAGACCTACAAGAGGTTGAGATAGTCCTACAAGAGACCCAAAAGCTTGAGGAAAGATATAAGGATAGCCAGATGTGAAGGAGGAAGCAAGAGAGATATAAGAACCTAACCCCCAACCTAGTCTTGCCTTCTGTTGGGCACCAGAGGCCCCGTGTAACGGTTTTGGGGCTTAAAGCCTATAATTTAGGGTAACGATATTGTGAAAAGCTCCATGAAATGTGTGGAGTGCGAAATGTAATAGGTTAAGTCAAAGGGTTGTTCACCCATAAATAATATAAAATAATAGGAAGTGATTCGGCCTACCTATGGTCTTCGAACCATGGGGATGTATAAATAGAGCAAGGCTCTAAGGGTAGAAGGCAATTTTTGGTTTGGATCTTGAATGTTATGGGTTTATGAAGGCAATATTCTCTTTGCATCTATATGTCCAAGTCAAGGGTGTTGGTAGATAGATAGAGGCTCTAGAACTATGCGCGCAGAGGCCTAGTAGAGTCCACAGCTATGTGCACAGATCCCTGCAGCTGAGTGAACAGGGTAGATTTGGTTATATTGATAGAAGATAAATAAAGATAAGAATTTATTAATCATTGTGTGCTTTATCGTGAATATATCTATTGCTTCTGTTCTGAAATTTTGCACTGTCTTTAAGAATTGTGATTGTGCCCACTGGATTTTATTGTTAAATGTTTTCTTAAAGACTATAAGAAGAAGATCAAATCTATAATAATTTCATTAATAAGAAAGTGCATATGTACGGATCTACGCAGAAGCCTGATAGTGGTACAAAGTGGCGTGAGGCTGCAAAATAGTTTGCGACCCCTCTAGACCACATCAAAGACATCCCAAGGGTGTGGAAACCTAGTTCCAGCACCCCGCCCCCCCGCCCCGCCAACTACCTCAGGTGAGACTTCAGTCCACACTCTGCAGATTGTTGCTGAAAGGGCTAGTAGTGCTGGATTTTTATGGCTAATAACTCTTCCTAACCTGGGTCAGGCCCCAACAAGCCAACAAATGGTTCTGTTGCTGGGACCAGGATCTGCCTAAGGGATGTCTGATGTCAAAACACTGGAACCGTATGAAGAAAGAGCTTGAAGATTGGTTGGACCAGAAGCTTCACGAGTTCGTGGTATAGGAAAACAGAATTCTACGAATATCTAAGGAAAGGTGGCTAGATCGCTACATATACATAGAGATCCACAAGATCTTCTTCATGTCCTTCTCAACAGAGCTGTATGAGTGGATGGTGAGGCTAGTTGATAATCAGGGAAGGTGCAAACTGGATTGGTCCATCATGTGGACTCCAGAGTTGGTGCATAGGCTGGAAGCATCTGAAGATAAACTCACGCGGGTAGTAGATCACTGGTTGGATCGAATAATAGGAGGGTTTAGCACTAAGTTTGCGATAAACACAACTATGAGTTACAGTGAAGCAGAAAGGCACTTTATCTAAGGACCATAGGGTAAGTACATCAAATCGTTGAATACTTGGATTAAAATGTTATTATGTGAAAAACAGGTTATGCACATCCATTGATGTCTAGGGTAACGTAGAGTGGAAGAGGCTACCGAGGGACCGAAGGATTAGAGAACAGTCCTCTGATTTCTATTTCATGAGAAAGCTAGGAGAAGCTTACAGGATTCTCTCAAAGAAGTGCAGTCTGACTGATAAACTAGTGCTTTCCACTAGTACCACCACCATCCACGCCATCCCCCACTTCACCGGCATCAAACCTATCTTCGCCTACCCCACCTCTGCAACCACTGAGGGTCGAAATGGTGAGTGCGATCAAGTTGCTAGTATTTAGAGGCATAGGGAATGAGAAACCAAATTAGTTTTGGTTCATGGCAAAGGCTGTGTGGGAAGCCCAAGGCGTAACGGATGATAACATCAAAAAGGCTACTCTGGTTAGCTCGTTGCAGGTCTGCGCATTGACATGGTATATAAAGTACTCGAGCGAACACCCGAATGTGGGAATAACAATGATCCAGGATGCATTGAACAAAGAATTTAGCCAACCAAAATTAGAAATGCAGTCGATCATTAGGTTCAAGGAGATTGTGATGCTACCCGGTGAAACCCCATGGGATCTAGATTAGAGATTGAAGAGTACAATCCATGAGGCCAACATGATGCTGACAGATGTGCATCACCGCATGTGGTTTGTGGCATCTTTGACACCACATCTGAGGATGGTGCTATCACAACAAAAGATCTCAACCCAAGCTAAAGCATTAGAGATAGCGATGAGGTTGCATGAAACTCCAATACAAGATCTGAGGTTGGGATTTCAGCAAATCCACACATAAGTACAAAACCTATTCTTGGAGATGCAAAGTTTGAAGCAGGATAGGGTGCCCTGACTGGAGACACGTGAAGAAGTATGGTGTATCAAATGCAAAGGCCAATGTCACGACAAGGACCATTGCCCGTATTCGCAAATTATGTGGCAGGGGGGGACCAATGCCATTGCGACCGGAGGCACAAGTAGGGCCAAGTGCGGCACCCATACTCTAGTGCGTGGTCTGTGAGGTGGGAGGAAATCACACTACAAACAACTGTCATCTATTGCAGGAACTTATACAGTTCCCCCAGTAACTATTTTGCAATTTTTGTAGATCGATGGGCCATGGCAAACAAAATTTCTGAAGTTATGAGTTGTTGATGGATCAAGCACCTTCTTACAGGATGCAAACTAAGGCGCAAGGACAGGATCTAGTTGCAAGAATAGTGTGCTATGGATTCCAGGGACGTGAGTGGGGATGAGGAATTGGACCTGGATGAGGGCGTGGACAATTAATTTGCTACAATTGTGGAGGACCTAAGCACTACATGCATGATTGCACAAACCTGACCAGGACATGTTGCTCGTACTGTTACCAATTTGATCATGAAGTAGTAGATTTCCCCACCCTAATTGCACAGATGTGTGAAAAAGGGGTGCTTTAGACTACTCCCACTGAGAATGTCCAAATGATGAAGGTTTAACCGTGCAAAGAGGACCCTAATGTGAACATGGTGCTCGGAAGTGGTGCCACTACAGGAGAAGATAAGGGGAAGCAACCTGAGAAGGATAGATGGGTTCGTAAGGCCCCTAAAAAGTAGCCTAAGTTTGATTTGGAACACGTGAAGGAAACATTTATGGAGGCTAAGAAGAGCTTCGTGGAGGCTTGTACTTTAGGTAGCAAGGATCAAGCTGAGCTGGAACTGGATCCCTCTATGTTAACTACCTTTTTAGAGACATGCATGAAGCTACTGTGAGACAATAAAGCAGTTAAAGGGTTGCAGGAGTTGATAACTAGGTGAACAGGTTCGGGTGAACCATGCATGGTCTGAAAACTAGGCAAGCATGCTTGGCGCACCAAGCGGGAAATGCGGTTGACTGCCAAAATTGGTGACTAGGATATGGATCAATTCATTCTGGATTTGGGGTCAAATGCGAATGTGCTACCTAAGCAGACTTGGGAGAGTATGGACAGGCCTGCACTACAATGGTCTCCTATCCAATTACAGATGGAGAACCAACAAAAGATCTTGCCTATGGGGAGACTACAAGGAGTCATAGTAGACATTGAAGGTGCAAGCACACAAATAGATTTTGAAGTAATAGAAATTGTGGATGACAGTAACCCATATCCTGCATTGTTCGGGATAGACTAGGCCATGGATATGAATGGAGTTATCAACCTAAAGCGACGAAAAATGATATTCGAGAAAAATTCTCTCCGTGTTGTGGTTCCACTAGAGCTTACCGGAGGAGCACACTATACTTAGCCTATGCACAATGAGGATGGTGACGATGAACTAGACTGTATTTACCAGATCACAACACCATATCAAGATCAGGTGAATTCGACAATGGACAGGAGAATATCATGGGAACGGGACAGTTCCTACACGTTGGACTCAAATGAAGAGATTGCGTGATGGTAGAACCGATTACATGAGGTTACAACACTAAGTTGTAATATGATGGTTAGATCACTATTCCATGTAACGTTAGAAGCCAGGGAATTGCCAATAGATGGGGGTGCAATGAAAGTGGAGGAATTGTCCGACCTCTGCAAAACGGCATGATTGGAACATAAGCAGCATGGTGCGTAAACAAGAGCGCTGGGTGCCACAACTGCACAAGGGTGGAATACACACCAAAATATTAGGAGAAAGTGGTGCAAGCTGGGGCACGTACAGGTTGGAGGACAAAGCGGGGTGAGCGTCCATCAGCGGCGTAGGGTGGAGATGTATGTGGTGCAAATGCCTAACTAAATAAGAAGCAAAAATCCAAATTCACCATAGCGATTCATGATGCTAGCTGTTCGCGATGAAGCCAACAGGAAAATAGGGAGAATAAACAGCATCCGTCTAATAGGATGACCCACTGGGAATTTGAAGATACCAAGGGTATGATGGGCCTATGAGACCATCCGTAGAAGGAGGGGGGCGAAGGTGATTTTATCAATGGTAAGACAATATGGAATCAAGAATGAGCAGGGTAGCAAAAAGCTTCGCAAAATCGATGAAAAAGGGGCGCGACTGAGAAGGAAAAGCTTGAGGTTGGAGGACAAAATCAGTAAAATGAAAACTGGTGTTGTGTAGGTAAATCCCCTCTGCGGACAAAGGCGATCCCTCTAGCCTAACTGAGGTCTAGCAACAATCAAGCACGCTAACACGCAGGTTCCTAATTGCAAAATAAAGGCCAAGATGAGAGCCTACCTTGAATCCAACGCTTATATTTGTGGAAGGGTTGTCACTTCCGTTCTTTCGCTTCAGCTGGTCGCGCTCCTCACGATCTCCGTGAACATACACCTGCACAAGCAAAGGACAAGACAAATACAAGCATAAAATTCGGGAAATGCAACTATGTACCAGTCAGAAAAGATACAACTCAAACACCATAATCAAAGATACATGAGTGGAACCATAATGATAGTCGTTTATCTTATTAATGAAACAAAAGAGAATACAGCCAAGTTCTGACGTCAAATCCTCCTTTGGTTGGGTCCAGCTAGCAAGCCCTTCAAGCATTCACCCTTGAAAGTAGATATCCCAAGACAACTCTCTCTCTCATACAAGTTTACACAAGATGGAAACACTTCACAACCTTCCTTAAGCACTAAAGCAATCCCACACTTATCACACCAGCTGCCTATCAAGCTTACACACTATTAGCAATGCTCTAAACACAATCAATTCAAAAACTAGCAGCTCATGGCAATGGTGTAGGCTTAAATAGGAGAACGAGTCTCCATGAATGGTGTGAGGATAAGCTTATCTCCAAGGAAGGTGGCTCAAATGACGAAACAAACATGCCAGAGAAGGGAGGGCGACATTTACAAGGCCAACAACAAGGTCTGGAGTCATCTGGAAGGCCGGAACTGGATCATCGCGGGTGCATAACTGCACTGGAGCGCTGGCATCGCTGCTGAATAACAAGGAAAGTCATATCAGCGCGATCATACATAAAGATCAGCGCGCTGTCACATGAAATCCGACCAGCGCAGGAAAATCGTGTGCTTCCGCGCTGGCAGCGCATTGAGTCTGTTTAGGAGCGCCCATCAGTGCGTTTATTTTTAAAACAGACGCGATGATAGAAGAAATTTTAGCGAATTGGGTCATTTGGACACATTAGAGAGCATGAGCATGATGAATTGGATCTCATGTCACAATAGGGAGACTGACAGGAAGACAGTGACAAATTACTGCGTAACAGATGCCCCCTAAAGTATGAAGCCCGAGAGAGTGGGAGGGATGAAATGCTTTACGGAACTAGCCGAACTGGAACACCACCAAGAAGAACCTACACGTAGTACAACTGATATCTCAAATACATGATGTACATGGTATGGGCGCAGCCATCTATAGCAGAGTACATAAAAACTGGATCCTAGGTATGGACACAGCCATCCAATGAATGAGTCATGCAACGATTACAATAATCCACAAAATGCAACCCGGATCTCAATGTGCACAATCCAGGGTCTTGCGCTCCAACTCGACCCGAACAAAGTACAAGTTCAAGCATGAAAATATAGGAGTCGAAATCGAACATGCGAGAACATCATCTGATTACCAGTCAATGATGAAAACTGTTAACAGACGCGAGAGATACCACCAATAATGACGATGGTCCTCAAGGTACTATAGGCACAATCCACGGCGTGTGAATCAATGAGTCGGTGTCGAACACCCGTAGAATCATTCGATCGGAGGCCAATAATGAAAACCTTGCGTCGAACACGAAGAACCTGCCATTAAGGCATGCAGGCCCTAAGGCATCTGAAGGGAGTCTCTATGTCATCTTCCTGGATAATGAGCTGAAGTCGACAGGAAGTGATCTTGATCGAAGGTGGGCCATAATGTTTCCCACATCAACGACACAAGACAGAGAGGGATAACATGTTTTGTGTGAGATATCATAGGGAGGTTGAATATTCTGCAGAGGACGACTTCTCTTGAACATATCAGCGGCATGACAGCGGATTTGGCAGTATTTGATGTCAAATGATTAGAGGTCATAGCGACAAGGCAATGAGCAGATGAATGGTCAAATAGGATAACCCAACCCATAGAGGCAAATGTGAAACAAGATGAGATTTCCCCACCCAGACACGAATGCAGACAAGTGCCATGTTCAAAGAGCGACATACTGCTGACACGACGATGATTATGATTCTTTTATTCCCCCACCATTTCTGGCGAGTACCCCGGTTATTTTTGGATGGGAAGCTTGATGGGGATAGCATATGCTTGAGACACGTCATCATGACGAAACCTGATGTCATCAAAGTTTTAACAAGTCTGACAAAGGAAAAACTCGGCGTCTTTTCATATTTAGAGAGTTTGAAAAGATAGCGAAAAGGAAACTCTAGGGTGTCCTTTTTCGTAAAATTGTGTCTCTCGAGCCCGAAAAAGTATAAAACTATGCTCGAAAGAACCACCCGGCCATTACATCCGAGGAGTACTTTTCATAAGTAGTGACTTTGATCTGAAAAAGTAAAAAAGCGATCAAAACCACGTCGCTTCGTGACCATTAACGAACCGAAAACGACAAGGGTCCGACAATCTTTTCATTTTACACGGTCGGAAAAGAGTTTAAAGACGACCACCTCTCATTTACATTTAACGAGTCGAGAGGTCCAACCCGACAATCTTTTCATCTTTAAATGGTCAGAAAAGAGCTGAAAGAAGACCTCCATTTTATTCTCTTTAACGAGTCAAAAAGGGAAAAAATACTCGGCAATCTTTTCATATTTCACGAGTTAGAAAAGAGCTTAAAGGTGTCTCGGGTATGGGTTCATTTTTACACAAGGTTGAACCATGGAGAACTCTGCTTGGATTTGGTTTCATGTTTACACAAGCTTGAAACAAAAAACTATGCTTGTTATAAGTTCGCATGCCCCAGCATAATGATGCAAAACGAGGTACATGCCCCCCAAGCTCCATTGCATTCAAGAAAGTGGATGGAATGAAGGTTCACTTTCGAGATCTTGGAAAGACTCGACTTGTATTTTACGAGATCTTAATCAAAGAATCGATTTGGAAAGGGGGTTCGTTCAGACATAGTAAAAGAACTATCCTCATAACCCTTGTTTCATTTTTTAACGAGCTTGACACAAGACAAGGAACTATGCTCCGAACGAACTTCATCATAATGAACAAGAAGTCGTTGCTTCCAAGAGTGCCACTCCCGGTGGAAGGACAACATCTTAGAAACCGGGACCCAATGCCCCCAGGACACTATGCACGACGGCGTCATCACTGGATATAGGCACGGGATAAGTGGCCACGTAGTTGACCTATGGCAGGGCAGATACAACTGGTGGATAAAAGCCAGGAGGAGATGACAACTGCGCAGGAGGCACCGGGGGACTAAAGAATGATAATTGATCTATAGTCATAATCCTTCCATCATGTGGAAAGCAAACCACACGGAAAAGTGAAGAGACGAGGACCCCATGGCATAAACATAGTCACGACCAAGGAGAAGACTGAAATCTAAAGCACCTTGGGTAACCAATACGTCTATATAGATGGTTTTACCTCCCAAAGTAATAGGGAACTGTGGGAGGATCCCCAATGGTTGACTAGTTCCTCCATAAAATGCCATCAAATTCTGAGCGACTGGCACAAGCTGTGGGAAGCCCAAAGCTTTCCAAGTAGTCGAAGGCTTAAGATTGATAGATGCACCCTCATCCAAGACAGTGCCAGGTACTTCCTTATCATAGGCATGTACTGTAATCTGGAAAGGCACATGGGATGGAAGGTGGAAGGCAGTCAAATGGCTCCAGTCGAAGGAAACGACAGAACTACTTGGTGGGGAAATTGTATGATTTCCCCCCTGCTCTAAGAGAACCGAAGAAGGACTCTTTAGATCAGCTGGGATAGGAGAGCCATTTTCGGGCTCACGGGAATTTGACGAGATGAGAAGAACATGATCATGACGCTCTTCCAGAACAGAGCGATCAATAGGCGGTGAACTCAAGTTGACACTCTCTCCGACCAATGGTTGGTCTGGAACAGGCTTAACACAGCCAGGTTCAGGAAGAGGAGGATGGACAAGAGAAGAATCTAATTCAATCTCTTTGTCGACAGGGAGAGGATCTGAAGAGAGCCTTTGATAACTAACCGGGAGTTGGGGTGAAGAAGCTGTAAGGCCTTCCAAAACAGTGGAAGCTTTATCCATGAGCGGACAAAGGTGAAGGGGATGATTGCCCTCACATAGCCTACAGGGGATTCGAATCTTCCCTCCCTTCTTACCATTTCCCATTGATAGGGTAGCATCGCCATGAGCTTCAGAGGGCGATGAGGGACGAGCCGGATTGTGAGACCATACTTCAAGGATCCTGGGAATGCCAGGACAATCACGAAGAAGGTGGTCATCCTTGCACAATCTGCAAGGAAATTTGACCTTCTGCAGAGGAGGAGAGGGTGGCTTGACTTGAATTGGGTTTGGAGAAGTCACTGCACTTTTAGCCTCTCCCTTAGGAGACTTTTTCTTCTTTGTCTTCTTCTTCTTCTTCTTAGCCACCTGGTTACTTGAATTTAAACTTTCACCAGGTGAAGTAGAAGATGAGGACGTAGAAATAGGTTAAGAAGGGGAGAGGTCCACCTTGGAATCAACATGATGTTGTTCAGGTGTAGGAACTGATTGACTAGTACTTGAGACGATAGGGACCAGAGAGGTTGAGAACAACCAAACAAGCAACCCAACAGTTAACCCAAGAAGGGACAACGTTGCCATGTAAGGAGCACCAACATTTCCTAAAGGAGAGAAACAACCAGGATTCCCATCAGAAGGGATGCCTGGGTTGATGAACTCTGGAAAAGTTGCCATTTAAACGAGAAAGGACCCTACTCAAGCTAATGATAAAAAACCCTACTCGAAACTAGCGCAAACAAGATCTAACAAGGTAAATGTAATCGTGGTCGAATAAATTTTAAAACATTAGGACACAACTTGACCTTTTCATGTTTTAAGAGTCAAGAAAAGGACAAAAGATGACTCTAGTCGCCTTCGAATATTTAATGAGCCCAAAGTGACAAATGCTCAATAGAGACTTTTCTTTTAAGGAGTCTGAAAAGGATCAAAAAGTGACTGCTCTGGAGAAACTAGGCAAGGGGTTTACCAGACAATCCGTAAAACTGCATATACACCTTAGCGATCATATGAAAGCCAAGGACTTTTCGTACAACAGTTAATCTTCCCGAATGCTGCGTTCGGTGCGTTACGGGCTGTAAGGCGACAGACACGGCTTCCTATGGATCAAGGATGATAACCTAGTGGAGTCTCCCCATATATAAGCAACGGTACGTGGGAGCACAAGTCCGTAATAGACCACAGTTGAATCACACAAGGAGGAATCACCCAACCTTAATGTGAAACAAAAGTGACTAGGTTTAACGACGCCGGAGCACGTCTCTAGCCTAGACCTCTAGAATGTCAGCGTTATGTTCCAATGCATTTTTAAGTTCATTCGTTTTATTTTAAAGTTGATCGTGAGTTATGTTTCGGTTTTCAGGTCCTACCATATGTAATTCCTCAAAATCCCTAAATGCACTCTATATGCCAAAACGTGTCATTCCATTCGATGAATGCTAATTACAAAAGAGTTTAGAAAGCTTTCATACAAACGAAACGAACACAATCAACAAAGAATTTCCCTAATGCAGCTAATGGAAATCACTAAACTTTTCTTTAAGATTACTAATCCACTAATCAAAATGAAAAGCCCTAATTTTCATTAACTATCACAAAGAAAAAGAGATTTTCTTTTTCTATAATGACAAAATGCACTAAAGAGTTTTTGAGAAATAATAGCAAACAAATGTGGAAAAGAACCAATTGACCCCAAACAACTGTAATCCGTGCCCAGGTAGTGAAAAGAAATCGAAACAATGTTAAAATTGATTCAACAACAATCACCTAAACAACCAAGCAAAGCAGGCAAAGAGGAAGGTTAAATCAAGCAAAAAGCAAGCAGTAAACGAACCTTTGCAAATGAGTAACCAAGCAAAGCTTATCCAACAAAGTTGAAGCAATAAAACTAGGTCACAAAGCAAAAAACGAGATTCGCCTCAACAAAACTCGCAAAGAAGTGCTTCAATCTTTAAACAATAAAAAATCAAGTCATAAACCAAGTGGAAAAGGCAGGGGATAGCAAGACCAACAGATTTAGGAGGTGGAATTGAAAAAGATTCAATTCTACAGGAATCAGCGCGGGTAGAACACAGCAAAAGGGCGCTGATAAAAACCTACGCGTAGCAACAAGGCGATGTCAACGCGGAAGCACACGGGTTAACCGCGATGGTTCGATTTCTAGAACCGTCATGACTGTTTGGTGTATTTACGCGATGATCAAGAAATCACAGAAAAGGCTAGGCGATGGCAGCGGGACTGTTTTATAAAAAACTGCGATGAAGCCAAAAAATGACTGCAATCAAGCCAAGAACTCCCAAACCAAGGCAAGCACTCTTTAAACAATAAAGGCACTTCCCAGACCGACCCAGGAAACCCAAAAGCAAAGAACTAATCCCCAAACTTAGAAAAGAGAGCAAGAATTCAATTCAAGGACAAAATGGACAAGAACAGGACAACGGCTAGCTCCAAGCTGTTCAATTTGTAAACAAAACCGGAGATTGGCTGAAATGGCTTTGATCTACTTCGCTAATGCAGAGCAATAGCGTTTCGAAGGCTAACTGGCCATGCTTCAGGCTCTGTCTAAAGTTTACAATTCAAACAACAAGGTAAAGTCTCCCCAGCGAAGTCGCCAAATTGTTGTGTAGGTAAATCCCCTCTGCGGACAAAGGCGATCCCTCTAGCCTAACTGAGGTCTAGCAACAATCAAGCACGCTAACACGCAGGTTCCTAATTTCAAAATAAAGGCCAAGATGAGAGCCTACCTTGAATCCAATGCTTATATTTGTGGAAGGGTTGTCGCTTCCGTTCTGTCGCTTCAGCTGGTCGTGCTCCTCACGATCTCCATGAACATACACCTGCACAAGCAAAGGACAAGACAAATACAAGCATAAAATCTGGGAAATGCAACTATGTACCAGTCAGAAAAGATACAACTCAAACACCATAATCAAAGATACATGAGTGGAACCATAATTCTGATGTCAAATTCTCCTTTGGTTGGGTCTAGCCAGCAAGCCCTTCAAGCATTCACCCTTGAAAGTAGATATCCCAAGACAACTCTCTCTCTCACACAAGTTTACACAAGATTGAAACACTTCACAACCTTCCTTAAGCACTAAAGCAATCCCACACTTATCACACCAACTGCCTATCAAGCTTACACACTATCAGCAATGCTCTAAACACAATCAATTCAAAAACTAGCAGCTCATGGCAATGGTGGAGGCTTAAATAGGAGGAGTCTCCATGAATGGTGTGAGGATAAGCTTATCTCCAAGGAAGGTGGCTCAAATGATGAAACAAACATGCGAGAGAAGGGAGGGCAACATTTACAAGGCCAACAACCAGGTCTGGAGTCATCTGGAAGGCCAGCTGTTAGAACAAATTCGCCCAAACTGGATCATTGCGGGTGCATAACTGCACTGGAGCACTGGCATCGCTGCTGAATAACAAGGAAAGTCATATCAGCGCGATCATACATAAAGATCAACGCGCTGTCACATGAAATCCGACCGGCGCGGGAAAGGCATGTGCTTCCGCGCTGGCAGCGCATTGAGTCTATTTAGGAGTGCTCATCAACGCGTTTATTTTTAAAACAGACGCGATGATAGAAGAAATTTTGGCAAAGTGGGTCATTTGGACACATTAGAGAGCATGAGCATGATGAATTGGATCTCATGTCAGAGTAGGGAGACTGATAGGAAGACAGTGACAAATTACTGCGTAACAACTGGCATCACATAGGTGGGCCGTGCAAATTTGCAAATAAGTAAACCAGACCTGGCCACAGCTACCATGGTACTAGTACGCACGGCGACCCTGCTAGCATTGTTGTGGCTGCACCAACAGAGGAATGTAGCATATACAACAGTGAACAAGGGGATAATGGATATGAAGGCACTAAAAAGGTGCTTACAGCCTGGGCTCATGGGGAAGTGGAAATCTCACACTTGGGGTATGACCACCTAACTAGCTATGGAAAGCACAGTCTCAGTGCCCCAAGCAGTTGAAAGAAGGTTAGGGACTATAAAAAAGTCTATGGGAGGCCTGCACAGAAAGAAGGGTCCATGTAGTGCCAGTTGTTTAGCAATATTGCGGCCACACCGCATGGGCTGCACTGCAGTGTGGGAAGGTTGGGAGGTGACCGTTAATATCACTATTCACAACAAGAAGTTCGGATTATGGCAGAAAGGAGCGTGTGACGGGTCATTAAGGTAGGAGTTTTGAGATAGATATGGAAAGATCAGCTGCCAAGAATATATTAATGAGTTGAAAGTGGAGGGAAGGATTACCTTAAAACTTACGTGATCCTACAAAATCCCTTGGCCAACATTGGGATACTAGAGATTTGAACTAGTACAAAATAGTAACCACCTAGCTATCAGGCCTACGATGAGTACCATGGCTAGAACATGAGCAAGGTTCACGGAAGAGTTGCATCTGGCCCAAGAGGACCCGAAAGAAGCAGCTGCTTCCCCCAAGGTTCCAAAGTCCCCTTGCACACCACAACCTCGAAAAGGCAAGCAAAGTATGGGGCTAGTCCGGGTATCACCAAGATTTAGTAAATTTTCAGCGGTAGAAAAGGGAAAGCAATCACCACTAAAATCGACGAGGATGAGGAAGATTTGCGACCTGATCACTCAGATCGAAGCATAGGATGAGGAAGCAGAGGATGTTGTCCAAATACCATCGCTACCACCATATCTCTCTCCATGGCATGGGACAGACAAGATACGAAAGGACCTGGATGCCGCAAAGAGTATGTTGCAGACCCTGCTTCTCCCGCATGAGTTAAGGTTTGATGGTCTACCATTGGGCCGAATACCAAGTATCAAGTTTAAAGATTGGAATCATGCAAATAGCGAGAAGTTCCCTCAGTTGTCTGAAGATAAATTATTGCAGTGGAAGTGGCTAAGGGGTGTGAAAAAGGTGGGATTACTCAATCTAAGGTGGATACCCCACTGTCACCGCGCGGCCATCACCATTTTTGTTATTCGACAGTTACTATGTCTGGTACATGATGGGTATCTATGGTTGGAGAAACCAATTCCCATCATGGCTGATTTAGTACACCAAATTACCCATCTTCCTACTAAATGGAATAACCCAGTAGACATAGCAAGCACTAGTAGCGATGTGGGTCTCACCGAAGCAATGAAGGCTAAATATTAGCTGGAGAAGTGGAAGCGTGGGTATGCCATAGCAAGAAACAAAGACCAAGGGGTGCAAGTCACCACCCAACTACTAGCCAGTAAACTCATCAGGAAATGCCACGTAGATGAGGTGCCAGCCCCTGTCATTGCGCTTGCAGAATAGTGTGCAAAAGGGGTTTAGTTCAACTCGGCACAGTTTCTATGCGATGAATTTTTGACCAATTGTAAGGAAGCACAGGAGAAAGGTAGTACTTTCAATTGTGCATGGTTTCTACTATCAATCCTTTTGGTTGTAGAAGAATTGTCATAGGGAATCCAGTTTCCCAGCATCAAAAAGAACCTACCTAAAGCAATGTGGTATAACTCACTTTGGGCTACAAAGGACGCCACAAGGGTTCCTGACATCAAGGTATTCTAGATATTCATGGAGGCGAGTATCCAGACATGGATTTGGATCGCTCGTAGACCACAATTGTTTCAGAAAATATACAACAATTTGCAAAGCATGACCGAGTTCAAAGTGGACATGCATAAACTATATGTCCGGGCGCGGAAGGATCCTAAATGAACACAGGTAAAGCTTTTGTTCATTGGGACGGATGATGCAATCTATGAGGTACTGGTAACATGGCCCCTAAAGTGGCATGCCCCTGACGTGGCCCTATTAGAAAGGATGGCAGCACAACAACAAAAGAAGGAAATCCAACTGTGACTCACTCAACTAGTAGAAAGGACATGTCAGGGACAATTGGCAGCTTCGCAGCAGGAGGTGACCAAGGAAGTAATAGCCGAGGAGATCATGGAAGATTAGGAAATGTCATCAGAATAGGACATGTAGAGGGAAATAGAGACATGGGAACACATGGACCTTCCCACAAAATTGACCCAAGGCAAGAGGTTGTGCATCAAGGAATCACCACATACACGCAAAAAGTCAAAGATAGCAAAGACTTTGGAGAATGAATTTCTTGACATAAGAAAACCGATGCACCACATCACTCCAGATGCCTTGGAGGAGCTGATGACAGAGAATAAAACTGTGTTGGGGAAGCTCAGAGCACAGCTGCAAGCATTACATGTGCAATCCCTGGGAGGGATGATACCAAACCTAGCATATGACACAACCATAGCCGAGCAGATGGTGCACACCAACACAATGAACACTTTAGTGTTGCAAGTGTTGTCTTAGCAGAAGCCAAACGTAACATGAGAAGTTGGGGGTTGAATTTGACTGCCCTTCCTAGAGAAACCCTATCCTAACTATAGGATGGGGTAACCACTAAGCTTCATGCCAAGGAAGGTCGCGCCCTCCAAATCTTAATGGAGCACAAGGAAAATCTAAAGCAAGTCAGTCTATAGCACGATGACTTGATCCCACACAATCACGAAGTGGAACAAGCCATGGCGACAACCGCAGCAAGGTACCAGAGTTGGATGTCCTAGTGGAACTCCTTATAGCTAACAAGATTCATCACATGGACGTAGGATTCCATACCGCCCAAGAGGATGCCGTGAAAGCCCAGTGGGAATTAAATTTACAAATTGCAGAGCTAAGACTAAAGGCGTAGCCACCCACACCCCCAGAAGTTCGAGAGTAGCGCCACAGGGAAATTCAAGCAGGACTGGAAGTGATAAAGCGTGTTATCCAAGATTACTCAAAATTGTTGGATCAGTCCCTCCTGACACTCACATCCCTCTAGGAAGACCCAATGCTACACCAAGTAAATGTAGAAGCATGGGAGTTACAGCAAGCTTATGAAAAATTTCAGGGAACTGTGTAAACAGTCGCCATCATGCAGCGATTGGCCAAAATGAGGGAGGCCCAGGTTCTCAAGGCATAAGTTGACGTCGCCCGGCAGAAGGAAGCAGTGCTTAAATAACGCATCCAGCCGTGGCTTGATGAGGCATTCACGGTCTCCACCATGGAAAATTTTAGGGGCTAATGTTCGCCCAGTGGGCTAATTTTCCATGATTTTTCCACAAAAAGATTCGCCAATTTCCAAATTTTATAAAAGGTGATTCGCCCAAATTTTAGAATATAAAATTATTTTACCTTTAAAATCGCCAACATTATATAGAGACTATATATAAAATCATTATAAATTTGACTAATTTTACAAATATATCAATAAACATTTTATAGTTTGCATATTACGGATTAATGAGATTCGCCAATGTTTCTAAACTTCAAGAAAAATTTCCATCCTTAAAATTTTCCTTGGTCTCCACCAACATCTAGGGAATTTTAGCACACATGTAGGCAGTATATGAACTTGGACAAGCAAAGGAAATTGATATTGATGCATTGGTGGCTTAGGTAGAACGGGTATAGCATATGGCGGAAAATTTTGTTGTGAATGTAAGCGAAGCGCAGAAGTTTCTGAATGACCTCTGTACAAAGATGGAATTGTAGTTAATAGTTCATCTTTGATGCACCTTGAAGATTGGGATCTCATAGACTGCAAAAATTTACTTGCAAAACTGCAACACAAGCTGTAGCAGATAGTACATATAGTAGACTAGAAACTGGAAACTTGTTGCATTGGCATGAAGAGTTCCCATATGCGGCACCCCATATTGAGCTAAAATCCTATGAGGGGGTGCTCTGTGTTAACCCAGTAGAGCAAAATGAGCATCATTGGTTGCGTGAATTAGTGGAGGCAATGGAGCAGGAGCTAGAAGAAAGTTGCAAGAGATAAAGAGGGAGTAACAGAAGATAGTACATCACTCACAGGGATGGTGGACCGCGAAGCCTTGGTAGTGTGTATCGCCACATCGACAAGTGACTTGAGATGAGTCATGATTATTGTGTTGGGGGCATGTTGGGTAGCGGAGGCCCCACATAACAGTTTTGGGGCTTAAGTCCTATAAATTAGGGTAATGATATTGTGGAAAGATCCATGAAATGCGTGGAGCGCAAAATGTAATAGGTCGAGTCAAAGTGTTGTCCACCCAAAAATAATATAAAATAATAGAAAGTAAGTCAGCCTGCCCATGGTCCATGGATAATGGGGATGTATAAATAGAGCAAGGCTCTAAGGGTAGAAGGAAGTTTTTGGTTTGGATCTTGAATGTTATGGGTTTATGAAGGAAATATTCTCTCTACATTTGTAAGTTCGAGTCAAGGGTGTTGGTAGATAGATAGAGGCTCTGCAGCTATGTGCGCAGAGGCCTGGTAGAGTCTGCAGCTACGTGCATCGATCCTTGCAGCTGAGTGTGCAGGGCGAATCTAGTTGTATTGACAAAAGATAAATAAAGATAAGAATTTCTGAATCATTGTGTGCTTTATCATGAATCTATCTGTTGCTTATGTTCTAAAATTTTTCACTGTCTTTAAGAATTGTGATTGCATGCACTGGGTTTTATTGTTAAATTTTTACTTAAAGACTGTAAGAAGAAGATCAGATCTGTAATAATTTCATTAATAAGAAAGTGCATCTTATGGATCTACGTGAAAGCCCGACAGTGGTTCAGAGTGGTGCGAGGCTGTAGGACGGTTCGTGACCCTTCCAGACCACATCAAAGACATACCAAGGGTATGGAAACATGGTTCCAGCACCCCCCCACTAACTCGAGTGAGACTTCAGTGCACACTCCATAGGTTGTTGCTGAAAGGGCTAGTAGTGTGGGATTTATTTAGCTAATAACTCTTCCGAACCTGGGTCAGGCCCCAACAAGCCAACACCTCCTATTACAATCTACTTGAGGGAGGCAGAATAATCCCATGTAAATTTGCAATTCCAGTGTTTTACAAATTGGAGAAAGAAAGAGTGAGAACACACAGGTGGATGCAGATAGCCAAATCCAAAGGGGTTGACGATGTTGGCCATATGGAAAAAAAAACTCAGGGAAATGGGCAGAGAATTGAGTGCTCTCAAAGACTGAGAAGCCATCACAAGAAGCCACCTTGAAAATGAGAATGAAAGCCTAAGGAGGCAACTGGAAGAGAAAGAGACTTAGTTGGCATACATGGCCAACTTATCCATGGAGGCATTACAATGCAAAAAACCAGCCAAATATTATGGCCTCTATTTGAACGAACAATGGCTTCAATTCCAAATAAATACTTTAACACAAAGAGGCATAATAACTTTCCAAGACTACAGCCAGTTCATGGACCTGTGTGACCAAGGCACCTCAGAGGATAAGGCATAGATGGCAGAGTTCTACATACACAACATGGCCCTCATAGACATGAATTTGTGGGACCCCAATGTCGAACTAGGGGACCTGAAATTAATGGCCATGGCCTCATGGATGAACCATGAAGAATTAAGGGTAGCAGAACTGAAAATATTGATGATAAAAGAGAAGAATGAGCCATTAATGATAAGAGTTGAACCATCATATCCTATGGCACTCATCAGCACACACAACCTGGTTGCCAATGACCCTCAAATTGCCCCTATATATCTAGCCAATTAGGCACAAGCAATTGCACACTTTGAAGATATGCAAAGGCCACTTGGGGATGACTATGTGCATGCCTACATTAGAAGATGGAACACCCTACCCCACTAGGGAAAATTTTAAGAACACCCCTAAATTTATAAGTATAATAAATGGGCCAATCTCCATGGTATATAGGAAAAATGGAAGGCGATTTTATCAATAATATAATATGTATATATAATTTTTTGGAGAATCATCTCTCACCAGGCATGGCCAATATTTTACTCAATTATAAAATCTTGTAAGATGTTGGTATTACCATGGGTTATCATAAACCTGGAGCTTAAAAATTACTATTAGTAATTTATAAAAATTAATAGAATTAATAGTTGATTTTTATTTTATTTTTTGTTTTAACCAAGTTGAAATTTTTAACATACATTAAATTACAACATCCATTTTACTTTGATCCACCAAGCCCCAAGAGGGATCAAATATTTTTTCACTCTATGCTAGTTTGCATATCACGATATTTGATACCTCTCTAGCTTTAGTAGATCCAGAGTAAAGATAAATCTATGCTGGTTTAATTCCCCCATTTAAATAGGCTACATTCCAGGTGAATACCATGGGTCAATGCCATGTGCCATTTTGGTGAATACCATGGGTCAATACCATGTGCCATTTTTATTTTTATTAATACTAATATTAGGGTTAATATTGTTTTTTGCATGGTATTAATAACAATCTAGTCCATGGTATTTGTCCCATAGGTTTCACCTAAATATAAGGCATTTTTTGAGTGTTTCTAAATATAAGGTGACTTATGGAGTAAATATAAAAAAATGTTTTATTTGTTTACCATACCTCTTATTTATTTATATTTTTCTTAATTTACCATACCTGTTTTACAAATATGGTATTTGGCCTTCATAAATAGAAGGAGGGTTATGGACTAAATATAAAAAGAGGTTTTCTCTTTTTATTTATTTACATACGTCTAGTTTATTTATATTTTTATTTATTTACCACACCTTTTGCGTAAGTATAAAAAGATGTTTTATTTATTTACCATACCTCCACTTTACTTATATTTTTATTTGTTTACACCCTTGCATGTATATAAGGTGACTTATGGAGTAAATATAAAAAATGCTTTATTTATTTACCATACCTCTCATTTATTTATATTTTTATTAATTTACCATACCTCTTTTATAAATATGGTATGGTATTTGGGCCTTTGGCCCATAGGATTCACTTAAATAAAACCTATTCTTGAAAATGGGCGAATGGATTCACTTTAATAAAACCTATTCTTGAAAATGGGCGAATGGAAGGTTGTAACTCCTAATTTCAAGGGCTAAATTTACCTTTTTTACCCTCTCCCTTAAAATAAGGTGGGCTATTTGAGGTGATTTGTAAAATTGTACTATGATACAAAATATTCGCCCACTAAAAATTTAAAACCCCTTAATTTCGCTAAAGGGTGAACATTCACCCCTAAAATTTTCTATGTACCCCACAACTTGCAGATCAGAGAATACCATTCCCCAATGAGGCTGAGGAAGACATTCAAAAGAGTGCCCATGTACAAGAATTCCATGCAAAGGCTGAAGGTCAACTAGATTGGCCTCAAACGGAATCCTCCACTCCTATTAGGCTTGCTGGAAGGCACAAGAGAAGAAAAAGAGAAGGAGCAGTGGAAGGACGTGTAAAGAAAGGAATGGTTTTATGGCCAACATGAGCAGACCACATCAGAATCCTGGGATGCTAGGGAAGCCACCAGGGCCATAAAAGATGAGGAGATTGACTAAGTTTCTCAGAGGATGAGCAACACCTTCAGTAGGGGGGTGATGATGAGCCTCATAAATGGGTAATTATATGGGCTCATTTTACCTCCTAACCTAGTCAAATCAACCATTCTCTTAGCTTATTGTATGATTTTCTGACTATATTTATGCTTATAGAGTGAGTTGAGTTAGTTATGATGCCATGTGATCTAACATGTATTCAATACAGATTATTGATGGATTTTGAGTTCAAAGTCAAGGATCCAATGGTCAAATGGTAGCAATAACTCGAAGTAGATAGAGGAGAGGACTTATAGGAGGGAATCCCCCTCATTTACTACTCCTCACTTTGAATTCCCCTTCAGTTAGCTTGGAGTACAAGAAGTCGAATCATGCACTAGAAGGCAACCAAGCAAGTGGAGGATGACTGATAGTTATCTTGAGTTTTGGGAGCCAAGCCTCCCTAATTTTAAGGAATCCGTTGGTATCTTGGCTCCCAAAGCTTATGTAAACCCTACTCAAATTTCGAGCTTATTTTTGTGTGACAGTTTCATGTAATCTTATTGTTTTTTGATAATAAAGATGGAATCCTTTTTGATTTAGCATTGAGTTACCTCATAGGCTTGAAGCTCTTGGGTTAGGGCCTAATCCAAGTAGCCAAGCTTCTCTTCAATTTTATTTGTATGTTTTATTTCAGTTGTAGATTAGTATGCTATTAGACATATTTCTTTTATGGTTAAGAATAGGTTGTTTTTGATGATTTAGTAGTTTGCTTCCATTTGTTCTTTTTGTAGCAAGTTAAGCAGCGATAAACAAATATTCAAAAGGCTAGCAATAGTGCCTTGGCCTCTCTTCCTCCCTTTGGGACCATGATTTTAGGCAAGAACTCTCTTGCTGCCCCAAAAACATAGATTTTCCTCATTCATAAGACTTCTAGTGTTTGCACTCTTTAGTAGGTTAATAGTCTAGTTTTGCTTTGCTTCAGATCTCCTTCATCATGTTCTTTTTCTAATTTGCAATAGTCCTCTTTCATGCTTTCCTTTCCTACAACATTTCTTAGCATTTCCTTTCATAGATCATAGTTTAGATCATTTTAATGCAAAACTTTGTTTTTCTAGATGCGCTCATTTCATTGCTTGCTTGATCTTCTTGGCTGATTGTCAATTTCTATGTAGAAGAACTCTTCCAGTAGTAGACCAGCTTGTCAGCAATCACACCCTCCATCTGATCCATGCCCTATAGGGCTCCCAAACTTCTCCTCAATTCTCCCTTAGTTTCCTGCATTTTTCATAGAACTTCTTCCTCTCTCCTTGAGCAAACCCAATCATCTTTCCCTCTCCTGGTGGTTCATGGTAGGCCATAGGCACTCTAACACCTCATCCCAGCCTTAATCCATCTTTTCCACCCACTCTCACACCCTCAAAATAGTGGAAATTTCTCTCGGCCTCCTCCTATAGGCCTCCTGTAGTTTCCTTGTTTTGCTCTTGTAGTTTCCCTGTGTCCTCCTATAGTTTTTCCTATAGGCTTTCTTTTGAAGGCTGAGTGTGGGAAAAGCCTCCAGAGAGCCACTTAAGACCTCCTAAGACCCATCCACACCATCTTCCATCCTCCCAAGCTCCAAAACCACCCTTTAACGCCACCTGTTCACTACCACACTCACACACAATAAATTAGATGCACGTGAAATTCACATAAAAATACATAGAAATCCAAAAATATGTTTTTTTTCTTATTTACTTCTAGAAATAGCATGGTTAGATGTTTTTTGCTTTCTTGAGTAGATAATGGCATTTCTTTCATGGTTTTCATATTGCTTTTGGGAAAAGTATAATTTTCTTGCTAATTAGGGTTTACTAGGTCTTTCTTTACATTCTAGTCTTTTTCCTTGCTGCAATTAGAATAGCCTTTGTAGAGTAATCTTTCTTTCCTTTCATCACAGATAGAGCTTCTTTTGAAATCTATAGAAGTTGGCTTGAGCTCCTAGCGATCTCGCGTCGGCTAACCAAGTGACGACCTTCAGTGAGAATTAGTACTTATGCATACAACACAGACGCTTCCAAGTTTGTTACGAACTACCAGGTTGATAAAAGTAAAGATGGAAGCCTAGGAGTTGCAACATTCCTGCTACAATACTAGTGCTCACCAACCACCTGCAAAATAATTCACAAACATGAGTGAAACCAAAAAAAAAAAAATATTAAGCCCAAACAGGAAACCCTTCCAGGAATGCTCCCAACCGCAGGCTTATTACATACCACCTCCACAGGTCCGAGAGGATTTCAGAGTAATAATCATTGAATCTCCTTGTCAAAATTCATAAACTTCTCATGGCCACAGATAGACAGAAATACACCATGAATAAACCTCAGATTGTTCCATTCCATTGATCATTCATATCTTAGTTTATATAGATTTTTGATGAGCTTCTATAGGTATCAACCAAAAACTTAATTTTGGGACAAATGGGTTATGGGTTGGACCAAAAGTATGGTAAGGTAGATACTTAGGATTGTATTAATTAATATGAGTCCCAAAAGGTACTTTTAAATTTGGAGCATATAATTAAAATTTCCACATCATCATCATTGCCATCTCAGATGCCCTTGGGGTTTTAGATCCTAAAATGGGGTTTGACTTTGATTGGCCATATCTCACAAACTGAGAGGACCCATGAAACACTCATCATACCACCAGAAACAACTTGACGAGAAGAATTTTATGGTGGGGACTTTCGAGGTAAGTACATTGATTTGTATCTCCAAAAATTCCAATGAAAGACGAGTATCTTCATCTTCCAAGGAACTCAAACCCTCAGGCTAGGGTTTCGTTTCTACAACCTCTCATTTCCCTAATACATGTCTTGCTCTTGCTTTGACATTAATGACCTACTACACACCTATGAAATCATCCTACAACTACTCTTGCTTTGACATCAATGACAACTTGTTCAACATAGTATATGAGAAGGTTTTATTATGTAGAATCGGGTGTGATAGCATTAGAGATGGAGGAATGGGTCCATGGCATGGAGAACCCAGGGTTACTCAATCTGCTGTGGGTACCCCATTATCACCGCACCACCATTAACACAATCTGTGTGTGCCAGATACTCACATTGGTGCACGATGGGTGTCTATGGCTAGGAGAGACTATACCCATCACAAATATGCTTATTCACAAAATCAAGAACCTACCTTATAAGGGTACGAACCCAGCCAAGGATTTTGGTGAAAAGATGGTGGAAGGACCTCGCGGAAAGAATAAAGAGAGATTATAGCCTCGTGAAGAAGTTATAGTGGTATTCAATTTTGTCTATAACAGAACTAACAGTTCAATTATCCACCCAGATGCTAGTAGGCAAGGTGATGAGGAAATTCCACATAGATGAGGTTCTTACGCCTGTAGTTTCCCTTGCTACACAGTGTGTGAAGGGTGTACAAATTAATTGGTCAAGATACCTTTGCCAGAAGTTCCTAGCAAACTGCCAAGAGGCCCAAGATGAAACCAAGTCGTTTCATTACACTTGGTTGTTGTTGTTGATTGTGTTAGTTACAAGGGAATCGCCGGAGGATAGTCAATTTCCTCCACTTGAGGAAGGATTGTCGGAGGTGTCATAGTTTGCTTCCTTATGGGCTACAAAGGATCTTGCGTGGATCACAAAGATGAAGATATTATGGGTTCTCATGGAAATTTCTTTTTGCATGGTCATTAATTAGCATCCGAGGTTGTCCCCAACCTTGTTCACACAGTTGTAAGCCTATGCGACATTCAAGGCTATCTTCCACAGGGTATACATTCAGTCACAAAAGGATCCAGAGCAGAACTGGCATGATCTTCCATATTTGGTGACCGAAATAGATGTGCAAGAGATTGTATCAAAATGGATTTTAGAGTGGCACACACCGTTAGACATAGAGGTTGGAACAAGCATGGGTGCGGAAAGATCGACTGAACAGAAGAGAAAGTAGGTGGCTAAGTAGGTTGCATGTAATCTAGTAGCCTAGAAGAAGAAGGAAGTCAAGGAAAAGGCTCGTATGGAGCAAGAGCGCGCTGCCAAGAAGCAGGCATAGGAAGAACAATGAAATTCACAGCAAGGTGACCAGTTACCTTCGCCGGAAACACAGGAGGAAGAAATTTTAGAATAAGGCGATGGAGGGGACGAGAGGCAGAGTACTCCATTTGTCATGAAGCAACACAACAAGGAGCAGAAGGGTGGTACAAGGAAGAAACAAAAATTAGATAAGTCACAAGTGGATCCCATGGTCTTAACAGAAGGCAATCTCGATGAGATAGGGTATAAAATTTGGGACACCACCATAAAAGTGTTGCAGTAGTTTGAGCAACAAACATGCAGATGTTGGGGAGCATTCAATAGGATCTGCATGATTTGTAGCTCCAAGCAGGTAGAATACAGGTGGGCACTAGACGAGCAAGTGTGGAGCAAGTAAGCATTGCACCTAGGATGAGCCAAGCAGCCAAGTTAGTAAGTAACCTTGACCTAAAAACATAGCATTTCTAGAGGGGTCCCTTTGCGTAGAGATGGTCGATGATAGCATCATCCTATGTACTATAAAAAAAATTGGGCTAAATATAATGGCTCTTTCCAACAAGACCCTCCACGTGCTACATGAAGGAGTGGCAAATGAATTGAGAGCCTAGGAGTAGCACACCTTCAACCTTATCAATGAGTACAGAGTGAAAAATGAATAGATGTTCATTGAAAAGACATAGGCTCTAAAGGAAAAGGAGACACTATAGGCACATAATTCACAACTAGAGTAAAAAATTGTTGAGGCATGAAAGACAGTGCCCGAGCTTCACATCTCAAAGGATGCAAAACCAGAAGTAAAGATCAGAAACTAGCCACTGGTGTGCACGAAGCTAAAGTAGAGGTTGTCCGAATCCAATTTGAGCTCAACATGAAGTTCACAGAGCTACAGTTAAAGTCTCATCCCACAACTTTGCCTAAGTTCTGGGAGTAGTGCAAAGTTGCAGTAAAGATAGACATGGCTGCCTTGGATGCCACAGTCGCTAACTGTGTGGCATTGTTTGAGCAGGCCATGGAGGTTGTTGTTAGGGTCCAACCCTAACCCCGTTATTTATGTAATAGGATCGAGTCATAGTTATATTTAAGTAAAGAGTCAATAAAGCCCATATTAATAATTGTAAGTGGTTGACCCACATTTAAGGAAGGGACCACAGTTAGTTGCAAACGGGCCGTGGCATTCGATAGATGGTATTAATAAGAACAATGGTATTGCCCCATGGTATTGCATGTATGAATCCTATATAAAGGATAGAGACTCCCCTCAAGGAGCGTCGTGTCTTATTTTGTAATTGAGCTCAGCTCTATTGAAGGTTGCCTCCTCAAAGAGGCAAATGCTTATTGGAGAGTTAGCCGATAAGCATCAGGTTGATGAGCTAAGCAAGGTGGTACCATTCAATTGTTAGTGCCAGAAAATTAGGGCTATCCCAAATTTCAAGTGCATCGGATTGGTGCATGGTACAAACTAGAGCACAAGCTATGGCCAATGAGAGGATTGACACCCTTGAATCAACATTGAACGAAGTACTGCAGTCGCTGAAGAACTTAAATGAAAAACTCTTAAAGGGAAAAAGGGAGGAACATGCGGAGGCATATATTGGCAATGAAAACAATGAGGGAGAGTCTAGCCAATCTCTTCACCTCTTTGGCACCCACCAACAATCCCAGATGTGACCACCCAATCTAGACATGTGTAAATTTGATGGCTCTCACTCAGCCACATGGATAGCACAAACGTAGTAATATTTCACACTGAATCATATCATGGATGATGCGACTCAGCTTAGTGTGGGTAGCATGTATTTGAACAAGGAAAGATGGCAATGGTGGCAGTGGAATCAACGTTGCTATGGAAGGCCCTTGACTTGGCAAACATTCAAAAAATCTCTCACAGATCGCTTTGACCATGAATCTAACTTTTTGAGTCGTCTCACTAAGCTCCAACAGACAGGAACAGTGAACGAATATATTACAGCCTTTGAAGCCTTAGCTTTCCACATAGGAGGTCTACACGATGAGTTCTACTTGGAATGTTTTGTCTGTGGTCTCAAAGAAGCCATACAAGCGCATGTCCAACTGCAACACCCTATGTCATGGCTGCATGTTTGCAGGATAGCTCATGAAGTAGAACATTCGTTAGCAGCCCAGTCTAATCGCCCAAATTTCATAGCCAAGGGTCGCCCCACTCAGGCTCAAAGCACTACCCAAACACTCAAGGTTCAAAAGGTGTCACCAGAAAAAATGGCGGAAAGAAGAAAGCAAGGATTGTGTTACTACTGTGATGAGAAACACTCCCTTGGTCATAAATGCAAGGAGCCAAAATTCTTTCAAATTGATGCTACTAATCACAGTTCATCGGAGCAAGCCCCACCACTTGAGGAACGAGAGGAGGAAGAAGAGGACAACCAACAGGAAAATGTACCTGAAGTACTAGTTACCTCTCTGCATGCTTTGGTAGGGATTTCTTCTCCCCAAACTCTCAAAATTAGAGGTTTTATTAAGCATCACCTGGTAGTCGACTTGATCGATAGTGACAGTACACATAACTTTATCCATCAAAGAGTCGCAGAAGCAGTGCATTGCTTTTTCCGAGTAGGTTCTAACTTCTAGGTCCAAATTGCTTATGGGGGGACAATGAAATGTGAAGGCCGCTGTGAAAATGTCAAACTGCAAATGGGGGATTATCAGTTAAAGACCCACATGTTTGCCATACACGTGGGAGGGTGTGACATTGTTCTAGGTTTTGAATGGCTTCGTACACTTGGCCCAATCACAATGGATTTCCAAGAGTTATATATGAACTTTAAGCTGAACAACCACACACATACCCTCTGCAAACTCCATGCGAGAGATCCCTCTATCATCAACTCACATAGGATAGAAAAATTGTTAAAAAAGGGCCACCATGGAGTTATAGCCCAATTTAATGCCATCCAAGCCTTCAAACCCAATTCTCTTCATATTCATCTTGAGATGCAATAGATCTTAAACAACCATCTGCCAGTCTTTGACAAGCCTCATGAGCTTCCACCCTCGAAAGGGGAACATGATCATAGCATTACTTTGGTCCCAGGGGCCCAACCCCCAAATGTGCGCCCATATAGATATCTGTTCACCCAAAAGAATGAAATTGAAAAAATCATCAAGGAACTCTTGGAAGCAAGCATCATTCATCCCAACATTATTCCTTATTCATCACTGGTGGTCATGGTGTTCAAGAAAGATGGGGAATAGCACATGTGTCTAGACTGCAGGGCCCTCAATAAGTCGATGGTCAAAGATAAATTTCCCATCCCGGTTGTCGATGATTTGTTCGATGAACTAAATGAGGCTCAATTCTTTACTAAGCTCGACCTTCGCTTGGGCTATCACCAAATTCACATGAAAGAAGTAGACATTCCAAAGACCACTTTTCGAACTCATGAATTCCATTATGAGTTCCTAGTCATGCCATTTGGTATTTTCAGAGCCTTATGAACCACCTGCTCACGCCTTATCTCAAAAAATTTGTCCTTGTTTTCTTTGATGACATCCTCATCTACAGTCGCACCTGGGCCACACATCTTTATCTAGTAGATCTGCTCTTGCAACTACTCCGCAAGCATAAATTATTTGTCAAGATGTCCAAGTGCGCTTTTGGCATGGAAGAAGTTGAGTATTTGGGCCACATTGTGGGGCGTGAAGGTGTCAGGGTGGACCCCAAAAAGATCCAAGCAATGCAGGATTGGCCTCAACCAAAGACAATGAAGAGCTTGAGAGGATTTTTGGGTCTCACAATGTTATCGGGAAATCTAGTGTCTACTCGGAGCTGCTTGTCCCACTAAGATAGGTAGTTATCTTAGAAACAAACAAACCAAAACTACTTTCATTTTCCATTAGGAGAAGTAGATAAGAGGGGAATAAAGGACACCATCCTCAGTCTTGCGCTTGGTTCCTTGCTTGGTTCCTCTCCCTTCTGATAGATCCTTGCCACTCCTTCTTCATTTACCTAGCTTCAAAGAGCACCTGAGGAATCAAAGTAGCATAATACTATCGAAGAATAGAGATGTACAATCATAAACAATATAGGACCAGATATATATTGACCACACAAATGCATATATCATCAAACATACAAGAATGTGGAGGAAAACTTGAATAGAAAAGAGGATTACAACCCATTGTTCTGACCCAGTTTCATCCTCTCAGCTTGAAAGCCCTTCTTCACCTCATGAAAAGCTTATATCACCCAACACTATGATATTGCACCAGGAAACCAACAACACTTCCTTACAAGATACAAGATTCCAGCCCCTGGATCTCTGTGATGAGGGATCCATATATAGATGATTGTAGGGGGTGAGTCAGCTTCTGGGATTTTGATTAGTGTCCTCTCTCTGATAGTTCTTGATTCCACTTGGAGATTGATGATCTCTTACTCATCCCTGGGCGAATTCAGAGAGGCAAGTGTTACAGGAGAAGTTTCTGGAAGATTCCATGATCATCCACCTTGCAAACTGTCTCTGCCATTTGTCTATTCTCACCCATCGCACCCTACAAAAGGGCTTTCTAGTATGCATCTCACTTTTTACACTGAGCAGGTGAGATGCATCACACCCTCTGCACTGGGCATTCTGTATGGTCCAATTTTGACCAGTTCTGAGTAGTTGTCTGTGGAGAACTTCTGGGAGATGATGTAATCAGTTGACCTTGTTCTGTTAGGGTGTGAAGCAACAATTTTAGGGACTTAGAAGCCCTTGGTTTATGGACATATATGATTGTGGTTGCAGCGCCCGAAAATGTCTATAACAGTTGCCCCCTAAAGCATGATGTTGTTAATCCTTTGACGTCGGGTCAAATGCTTTATCATGAGGATCCAAAGTTTTTTCGAGCTGGAAGGTGACATGAAATAAGATACAATACAATACATTATCTTCATAATATTTTTCATGATCTAGTTGAGGCGGGCATTCCCATGGTCAGCTTTATAAATTCATTTTCATGTACATAGGATAGACAATTGTCTATATAGAAGACTAATGATTTGGACGGAGTCATCATCCTTTGATTCGGATGGTCATCTGTTCGTCAATGATGTACATTTGATGTCTTTATATTCTTGAATATATCACAGCCCGAATGGATGAAACTAGATCTAAGGTCTTCAAACTCGTTCAATCTCTGCTCGGAGTACAAGTCGATCCATGTGAAAGATGTTCTGGAGTCGAACATGGAAAGACATCACCTGATTACTAGCCAATGATGTAAGCTGTTAACAAGCGCGAGAGGAATCATCGATAATGATGATGACCCTCAAGGTACTATAGTACAATTCGCATGATGTGAGAAAGGGACTTGGCATCGAACACCATGCAAAATCTTTCGGTCGAAGGCCATTGATGTAAACCTATCGCCGGAAGTGAGAAACTTGCCATTGAGGCATGCAAGCTTCAAAGTACTAAAAGGGTTGTTCCTAGGTTGACTTCTTGGATAATGAGCTAATGTTGACAAGAAGCGACCCGTCGTAGGAGGGCCTTAATGAATCCCACATCTATGACACGGAATGGAGCAAATGAATTTGTGGAGATAAAAATGATCTACTGATACAAGGTTCAAGGTGGCAATCATGAAATAATGGAGCATGAATGTATTGCAGTGGATAAGACATAGGTGAATTCTCTGAGTGACTTCTCTTGAACATACTGCAACACTGAAACAGATTGGTAGCGTTAACCCCAAATATGGATGGTATGATGGATGAATGGTGATATGACCAGTGAACGGAATAACCCAACCTGACTCAGACGTGGAGTGAAAGTGTCATGTTCAAGAGCGACTTGCTACCAATAAATTTTCTTCAAGTTTTCATCCCAATTTTCCCCAGTCATTGCTAACGAGTACCTCTTTATTTTTATCAAGCTTGAGGAGGATAACATATGCTTGTTCTATAATCTGCCCTTCAGGCGAACCTGTCGCTATGTTTTAACGAGCCTAGCGACAATGAAACTCGTTCTCGTCCATTTGGACAAGTTTGTCGCTATTGATTTTAACGAGTTTAACAACAATGATAACTTGGTCCTTTTTCAATTTTAGAGAGTGTAAAAAGGGATGGAAAGGAAACTCCAATAATCCTTTTTCGTCATATAATCCCTTAAGTCTGAAAAAGTATAAAATAATACGAAAGGGATGAATTTTCGATAGTTTTAACGAGCTGAACAAGACAAGAGCTCGATCTTTTTGTGTAATAATCCCTCAAGTCCAAAAAGATTAAAATCTAGAGGAGGGATAGCAATTTTGGTAGCTTTAACGAGCTAGAAAGGCCAATCACTCAGCAGTCTTTTCATATTTTACGAGTTAGATGAAAAGAGCTTAAAGGAGACTCGCTTTTTGAGGAACGAGTGATAATTTTGGGTAGCAGCTGATTCCAGGTAAGGTTTGGAATTTTCCAATCACGGTAATGTCACAAGGATAGCTAACAGAATCACTCTTCATAGATGTTCCTCAAAAGGGGTAAACAATCAAATAGAGGCGTATGATCGGCTAAAACAGAGTGGAGGTGATGATGAGAACAAAACCAAGGCTCAAAAGCTGATGATAATGCATTCATAATGGTTATTTATCGGAGATTAGTTCATTTTTTAATGAGCTTAAACTCTGGGGGAAACATTTTCTCATTGCTTAGGTTTAATTTTTAACGAGCTTGAACTTCACATAAAAACTACTCGTGCCAGTCATATAATAATGACATCTCATTGATAGATTCCATTTTTATGGAGCTTGCACCTTTCGAAGCTTTGCTCCATATCCTTTCGTTATGTAAGCTAGGAACCACCAATCCTATGAGTTTAAAGGGTTTGAGAATCTACAAACTAAGAAAATAAATGGTTGCTCTTCACTTGCATGCAAAAAGGTTCACATGCCCCAAGGTATAGTGAAAAATTTCCAGCTACCATATAGAAGTTCTTGCATTTGCAAGATAGTTTCCATCCACATAGCAGACAAAAAAACTTCCTTGGCTTAGTCCATTTGGAAAAAAGTGATTCTAGCTTCAACCACCTAACCTTGATGAGGGAATCTTATTGCGGTCTAATCCCATTTTCCTATATGGATGGGTGTCGGACCAGTTATATATCTCTCATGGAAACTTACCCTATATCCAGAGTTTTCCTGCCAAAGCAGGCCACGGTGCATGCCCCCTGGGTTTTAGTCACGACTCCCGAATTAATTGTGTTCTTCAGGTGGTCTGATTGGAGATTAATGAGACATTCCTTGCATGAAAAGACCATTTAGGGATGGCATTTGACTATTAGCTATGTGTGAGTCAGGGAACAAAATCTGGTCTACGAGCTGGACCACTCAGCCTTCATGTGGAAAACACATTACTCTAAAGAGTGAGGAGACAATGGCTCCCATGCTATAAATATAGTCACGCCCAAGGAGTAGATTATAGTCTAGAGGTCCTTGGACTACCATTACGTTCATATAAACGGTTTTCCTTCTCAAAGTAATAGGCACATTTGGAAGGATCCCTAATGGTTGATTGGTTCCTTTGTCGAAGCTTGACAGGTTTCTCATCTCAAGCAGAAGCGATGGTGAACCAAGCGCTTTCCAAGCAGTTGAGGAAAGGATACTCACAGAAGCACCTTCATCTATGATGGTACTAGCCATGACCATTCTGTAAGCTTGTACAATGATTTAGAATGGTACACTAGCCGGTAAACGAGGTCTGCCTAGTAGATTCCAATCGAAGGAAATGACTCGGTTGCTTGGGGGTGGGACCGAATAGACGATCGGATATGACTCTGACAAACTTCCTTCTTATGGTAAAGGAACGGGTAGATTGACCCCATGTTCATCGAAGTCTGCGTTTACGAAAAGAATTTGAACAGCATCATTCTCATTCTCTTCAGTGACTGTATCATCTAAAGATGGACCTTCTGAAGGCAAGACTGGGTCAAATCCCACCTCGACCTTTTGACTTTTGTCTAGTGTGGATTTAGAGGATTATCTTCAATGATAGATGCTTCGACTGACCCTAATGGTGTGTCAGTCGGATTCTCAACTAGTGATGGACTTGGCAGGAGTTTCTTATATCCAGGAGGAAGCCATAGCGGTGAAGCGGGATGGTTATCCAAAACTCTTTTAGCTTCATCTAGGAGGGGACAATGGTAGACGACGTGGTTGCCTTCACACAATTTACAAGGAAATTTACATTTCATTTTCTGTCCAGATACTTCGCTTTCACTAGTTGACAGTGTACTTTCAACATGATCATTAGAGGTCGATGACACCAGATTGTGCAAACAAGGAGACCAGTCCCTTAAGATCTAGGGATGCAAGGACAATCTCAATGATAATGGTCTCCTTTGCAAATGACACATGGAGATTTAGGCTTGGACAGTGCAGTGTGCGGATTTTTGCTAGACGATGCATGGTTGCCCCTTTTTGCCTTTGGCTCCTTCTTCTTTTCCTTCTTCTCCTTCTTAGTTACTTGATTTTCAGCTTTACTAGCTTCGTCAAGCAAAGAGGAAAGAGGAGAGGGAGAAATGGACGAAGTAGAAGGTTGGGGGGTAACTCTAGTATCATCTAGTTTCTGACTTGATTGTTCAAGAATCGCGGTGTTCTGAATGACAGAGGTAGAGAAGAGCCATATTGGCAAGCCAATTGTTAATCCTGGAAGTGACAATGTGGCCATATGATGTGCACCAACATCTCCCCAAGAGGAGAAAGGACTAGGATTTCCTCAAAGGGGAAATCCTTGGTTGGTAGACTCCATTTTCCTCAACCTAAGACCAACGTGGGAATAGTGATATTATTCTGATTAAAATAAATTTTAGACTCTTTGACACAACTTGTTTTTTCAATTTTTAAGAGTCGAGGAAAAACAAAAGATGACTCTAGTCACCTTCAATTTTTAATGAGCCCAAAGTGACAAGTGCTCAGATGGACCTTTTCCTTTAAGAAGTTTGAAAATGAATGAAAGAGACTACTCCGGAAGTCTAGACAGAGGGATTACCAAATCAATTTCAAAACTGTAGAATACTTTTTACAATACGGCAGTGAATCTTCACGAATGTTGTGTTCAGTGCATCGCGATCGATAGGGCAGCAGACATGGCTTCCTAAGGATAAAGGATATAGCCTATTGTGGTCTCCCAATATATACTTGATGGTATGTGGGAGCACAAGTCCATACTGGCACTTTTCATCTCAAAGAGGAGGAATCACCCAACCAACAATGAAAGTGATAGTTACTAGGCTCTACGACGTTGGAATACGTCTCTAGCCTAGACTTCTAAATGTTGTGCATTAGGTTCCAAAGCATTTTTATGTTCATTGAATTTATTTTACAGTTGATCTTGCTTAAGAAATTTTCCTTTCAGGTTCACTGCATGATGTAGATATATAATTCCTAAAATTCAATCTAAGATGATAAACAACCATTTAATATTCTTTTTGCAATGAAAATCCTAGCTACTAAGGAAAGAGAAATGAGATTCTTTCAACATAGAGCATAGAGCACACACTAGATGCACTATCCTAAATCAAACCAACAAGCAGTCTAAATGCAAATGCACATGCTTGTATTTGTTTTTAGCCTTCTTAATGTGTGAATGACAAGACGAATGCTAAGTAACAATCTGAATTATCTTTTCAAAGCGACAGTACTTACAATTCTTCTTCAAAATACGAAAGGAAAATAACGACGACACTTTGCGATTTTGAATTGAAAACTGCTTTCAGCACTTGAAAACCCACTAATTCAAATCAAATACAAGAGTAACAGTATAATCGACCGTCAAGAACAATAGGATTCTTTTCTACAATTGAAAATGACACTTGCGACACTTCCAAATCAAGAAACGACAGTTCGATTACACTACTTCTTTGTAAAAGAGAACTAAAAATGGCGCACAATACACAAAAACATTTACAATTATTTGCACAATGGAGGCGGAATGATGGAAAGGAAGGGGGTTTGCACAGAAGTGTACTGATCACAGACAACAAAACTCCTAAATAGAGCTGGAGAGAGTGAACAAACAACCAAAATCTAGAAGTAGAAGAGGTCTTGTCTGATCGGCGCACTTGTTACACAGGGAAAGTGCGATGCAGTGGACCTACTACACACGGGAGGTGTGATGCATCCAAATTCCCAAGAGGAGAAGGTGCGATGGTCCAGAGACGAGACTTCAACTTGGATCTTGGTCATAGTTTGCAGCTCAGTTCAGGGATTTAGGCTGAGCAAGTGATGTTTAGTAAATATAAATCATAGGAGTTGATCCAATGAGGTTACTACAGCCACCACCAGGGCAATTAGAATGTTTGCAAATCGATTGTTCAGTTTATAAACAAAACCCAGAGATAGATTGAAGCAACATTGATCTACTTTACATTTGCATAGCAAATGCAGTTCGAAGGCTAGCTGGCTTGACTTCAGGCTCCGTGTGTAAGTTTTAAAAAAAAACAAATATAGACAAGCAAACAAGCTATTCGCTCCCCAGCAGAGACGCCATTTTGTTATTGGGAAATATAGTGTCCACTTGGAGCTACTAGTCCCAGTGAGACGGGTAGCTATCTTAGAAACAAACAAACCAAAACTACTTTTGTTTTCCTTTATGAGAAGTAGATAAGAGGGGAACAAAGGACACCAACCTCAGTCTTGTGCTTGGTTCCTTGCTTGGTTCCTCTCCCTTCTGACAAATCCTTGCTGCTCCTTCTTCATTTACCCAGCTTCAAAGAGCACCTGAGGAATCAAAGCATCATAATACTATCAAAGAACAGAGATCTACAATCATAAACAATATATGACCAGATATATATTGACCACATAAATACATATATCATCAAACATACAAGAATGTCGAGGAAAACTTGAATAGCTTTATTAATATCAAGAATAGAAAAGAGGATTACAACCCATTATTCTGACCCAGCGTCATCCTCTCAGCATGAAAGCCCTTCTTCACCTCATGAAAAGCTTAGGTCACCCAACACTATGATATTGCACCAGGAAACCTGTTACACAGTAAAATGTCACTGCCATCATGCCAGTCTCCCTACTGTGTTGTGAAACCATATTCACCTATGCTCATGCTCCTCAAAATGGCTAAAAAACCCTCTTTGCCTAAGTTAAATGAATCATCGCATCTGTTTATTAAATAATCGCGCTGACAGGCGGAGGTCAATGTTACTGCTGCGCTGCTAGCGCGGAAGCACACGTGTTTTCCGCGCTGGTCCCATTTTACGGACAACGCACCCTCCGTTTGCCCTATTGAGTGCTGATCAGACCTCCTCTATAGTTGATCTGTGATGTCAGCGCTCCAGCTCAGTGTCTCACCCGCGCTGATCCTGTTTGGGCGAATTTGTTCGAACAACCAACCTTCCAGATCCCTCCAGACTTAGTTGTTAGCATTGTTGAGGTCGCCATCTTTTCTCTGGTATGTCTGTTCGACTGACCATCCACTTATCTTGGGGGAAAGCTCATCCTTTACCTATTCATGGAGACTCCTTCTCCTTTATAAGACTCCTCCATTGCCCATGAGCAGCTAGTTTTTGAGTTTTTAGTTTGGAACATATAGACTTTGATTGAGGAATTCTTAGTGCATTAGTGCTACTCTTTGTAGGCATTTGGTGTGTTGTGTGAGGATTGCTTTGAGCTTGAGGAAGGTTATAAGCTTGTTGCCTTGTATGTGAGAGAGAGACCTCTTTGACTTGGGGGATTTTCTTCAAAGGTGAATGCTTGGAAGACATGCTGGCTGGACCCTCTAGAGAAGGACTCAGCGTCAGGACCCCGGTTGTACCTTACTCTATTTTTCTGTTTAATAAAGATAGATGACTACTCTTATGGTTCCATTTCCATTTGTCCTATGAATGATTGATGTAAATTGTATCCTTCCTGACTGATACATAGTTGTTTTTAAGTAGATTTTATGCCCGTGTTTGCTCTCTCTTTGCTTGTGCAGGTGTTCGTCCGCGAGGATAGCGGAGAATTGTGATCGGCTGGAGCGAAGGAGCGGGAGGATTATCTCTTCGACAAACATAGCGTTGGAATCCAAGTAGGTTTCCCTTACCCACTTGTTAATTACAACTAGGAACCTGCAGTGTAGCATTGTTTGATTGTTGCTAGACCCCCTTTGGCCTAGTAGGGATCGCCTCTATCTGTATAGGGTATTTACCTCTCCAATAGGACGCTCGGTGGAAACCCCAAATTTTGGGCGCCGGGTGGAAACCCCAAATTTGGCTGCGGCATGGAAACACCAAATTTTGGGCACCGGGTGGAAACCTCAAATTTTGGGCGCCGCATGGAAACCCCAAATTTTGGGTGCCGGGTGGAAACCCCAAATTTTGGGCGCCGGGTGGAAACCCCAAATTCTGGGCGCTGGGTGGAAACCCCAAATTTTGGGCGCCGGGGCGCCGCATGGAAACCCCAAATTTTGGGCGCCG
>APFE030212769.1:11620-79313 GCA_000404065.3 Pinus taeda | reverse complement strand
GTGTTTGTTCTCTCTTTGCTTGTGCAGGTGTCCGTCCACAAGGATAGTGGAGGGCTGTGATCGGCTGGAGCGAAGGAGCGCGAGGATCATCTCTTCGACAAACGTAGCGTTGGAATCCAAGTAGGTTTCTTTTACCCACTTGTTAATTACAACTAGGAACCTGCAGTGTAGCATTGTTGATTGTTGCTAGCCCCCCTTTGGGCTAGTAGGGATCGCCTCTATCCGTAGAGGGGATTTACCTCTCCAACAAAACCAACAACAATTCCTTACAAGATACAAGATTCCAACTCTGGATCTCTGTGATGAGGGATCCATATATAGATGATTATAGGAGGATGAGTCAGATTCTAGGATTTTGATTAGTGTCCTCTCTCTGATAGTTCTTGATTCCACTTGGAGATTGATGATCTCTTACTCATCCCTGGGCGAATTCAGAGAGGCAAGTGTAACAGGAGAAGTTTCTGGAAGCTTCCATGATCATCCACCTTGCAAACTGTCTCTACCATTTGTCTATTCTCACTCATCGCACCCTACAGAAGGGATTTCCAGTATGCATCACACTTTTTACACTGAGCAGGTGATATGCATTGCAACCTCTTCACTGGGCAGTATGTATGGTCTAGTTTTGACAAGTTCTGAGCAAATTTCTGTGGAGAACTTCTGGGAGATGATGTAATCAGTTGACCTTGTTCCTTTAGGGTGTGAAGCAACATTTTTAGGAACTTAGAAGCCCTTGGTTTATGGACATATATGATTGGGGTTGCAGTTCCCAAAAATGTCTATAACACATAGGGTACTATCACAAATTTGTATGCAAGTATGGTCGCATTGCTAGGCCCCTCACTCAACTCCTCAAGAAAAATTCATTCCTCTGGAATGATGAAACACAATAGGCTTTATAGCTCTCAAACATGCCATGTCTTGCATTCCAGTATTATCACTACCCAACTTCACCAAATCCTTTGTGATTGAATGTGATGCTTCTAGTACAGGTATTGGGGCGGTCTTAATTGAGGAAGGTCGACCCTTGGCCTTCACGAGCCAACAACTAAGTGGGAAGAATCTTGGAAAATATACCTATGAGAAGGAGATGATGGCCATATTACATGTAGTAGATACTTGGTGACCATAATTATTGGGGCGATGTTTCCAAATCCGCACAGACCATCAAAGCCTTAAATATTTTTTGGAGCAACACCTATCCTTTCCACAACAAAATAAATGGCTCGACAAAATGCTGGGATATGATTATGAGATAATTTACAAGAAAGGGTGTGAAAATATTGTAGTAGATGCGTTATCACACTAATTTGAGGAGGAAAGTACCCTGCTCGCAATTTCCCTTCCCATTCCAGAATGGATTGAAGAGGCTCGCAAGGAATGGTTTTCACATCCCTGGCTCTCCCAACTCATTAGTCAATTGCAGGCAGATCCAAAGTCCACAGTGGGCTACTCATGGTAGGATGAGATTCTATGCTACAAGGATAGAGCTGTAATATCACCAACATCCACCCTCAAAAGCTGCATTTTGGCGGAGTTGCACTCATCTCCCACTACAGGACATTCAGGCTTTCAGAAGACATATGCTCACACCTGAAGATCATTTTTTTGGATAGGCATGAAAAAGGAAATTATTACTTTTGTAGTTGAATGTGATGTCTGTCAGCACCAAAAAGGAGAAACAGTCAAATCCCCAGGCACATTACAACCATTGCCCATCTCGGCCTCAATCTAGATGGAGGTTTCTATGGATTTCATTACGGGTCTTCCAAAGTTAGGAAACAAGTCAGTCATCATGGTGGTTGTAGACAAAATTTCTAAGTATGCTCATTTTTGCACCCTACCCCACCGTTTTACACCAACTTTGGTCACTCAATCTTTCATGGATTATATCTTCAAATGGTATGGCATGCCCACTTCCACTGTGTCTAATCGTGACCCGATCTTCACCAGTAAATTTTGGCAAGAAATCTTCCGGCTACAAGGTACCCACCTACAACTCAGTACTTCCTATCATCCACAAACTAATGGTCAATCTGAAACAGTAAAAAAATGTTTGGATACCTACCTTAGGTGTTTCACTCCAGAAAAGCAACATCTCTGGGTACAGTGGTTACCTCTAGCCGAATGGTGGTAGAACACCAACTATCACGCCACCACCAAAATGACTCCATATGAAGCAATTTATGGTCAACTCCCTCCTTCCCCTACTTCTTATATCAAGGGATGATCGAAGGTACAAGTAGTGGATCAAATCATACATAACCACACAACCATGCTAGCCCACCTTAGAGAGAATCTTCATCAAGCCCAAAATTGCATGAAGCAACAGGCAGATCAACATCGCTTAGAACGACAATTTCAAGAATGGGATTAGGAATTTTTGAGGTTGCAACCACATAATCAAACATCACTCAAAGACAAGGGTTTTCAAAAATTATCTCCAAAATTCTACGGATTGTATCAAGTACTTCAATGCATTGGAGAACTCACCTTCAAGCTAGCTTTGCCACCCATTGCAAAATTCCATCAATTCTTCCATGTCTCCTACCTCAAGAAAGTGATTGGGAAAAATTGTCAAATTCAAACTAGTCTACTTGAAGTGGATGAAGAAGGGTCAATCTGGCTCCAACTTGAACAGGTTCTTGACACACGAGAATGGCACCTGTGAGGCCGCACGATCAAGGAAGTACTTGTCAAGTGGAAAGACACCTCTCCAAAAGATGCGACTTGGGAACCAACCACTATCCTTCAGCAGTTTCCCCAGCTTCAGCCTTGAGGAAAAGGCTATTCTTATGGGGGAGGGCATGTTAGGGTCCAACCCTAACCCCCTTATTTATGTAATAAGATCGAGTCATAGTTATAGTTAAGTAAAGAGTCAATAAAGCCCATATTAATAATTGTAAGTGGTTGACCCTCATTTAACGAAGGGACCACAGTTAGTTGTAAATGGGCTATGGTATTCGATAGATGGTATTAATAAGAACAATGGTATTGCATGTATGAATCCTATATAAAGGATAGAGACTCACCTCTAGGAGCATCATGTCTTATTTTGTAATTGAGCTTAGCTCTATTAGAGGTTGCCCCCTTGAGGAGGCAAGTGAACATTGCTTTCAGAATAATAAAATACTTGTTGTTATTTCTCATTGTTCTATGTTCTATGTATATTTCTTCGCATATTTGGTATTTTGGTATCTTCTTGCAGGTTAAGAGCATAACAGTTGTAACCAATCTACAGAAGGATCTGAACCTATAGACACTAAATATAGATGTAAGGGAATTGTAGTGGCAATATAATGAAACCAGGGCCACTGTGCATTCCATAGAACCAGCGCTGCACCTTGCTAAATGGTGTGAAGGAAAGCAACTCCTCATGCAGGTGGAGGAAGCACAGAAGAAGGAGGCCTTGCTAAAGGCTAGGTTGCAACCTTGGTTGAAGGAGGCTTATCAAGTCATTACTACTATTTGGGATAAAATTAAAGGCTTGTAGCAGACACAACAGACGATGAGGCTGGTTGCAGAAGGACCATCTACAAAAAAATTAGTTGAGGAAGTGTTGAGCCTCAAAATTACTCTTTCCCTAGCAACTCTTCTCATTCCTTTTCTTTGTTTTTCCATGAAGAAAATGCATTCTTATCATCAATGACTGGCATTTACTATCTTGAGGAGAACATTTAGTGATTTACATGTTATACTTTTATGTTTTGCCGTTTGAATAAATTTTTGTATATTAGCTACGGAACGAAGCCTATTCTATAGCTAATCGGTTGTTTCGTAACTACCTTCATGCTTTAATAGGTTCTAGGTGGCAGAAGGAGAAGCTAGCTACATGGGCATCTTGGAAATCATCGTGACATGGACCCTGTTCTATTAACCTAGCCCTGATGGACAAAGAAGATGGCATAAGACTATGGTCAATGAAGAATTCAAATGCAGAGACCGAAGGTAACATGACTCTATTTCCTGATTAATTACATGTTTCACAGTGATGGGAAGCGTATCCGGAACAAATACTTGCACCTATACACTCCAACATCCACCTGTGCAACTGAATCCATCAACCGCCATGTCTTGGATTTATGTCTCTAGCAGCCCAGGAAGAAATTCTGCACATTTTCTTCTACGTGTTTTGTTGTAGCATATTTTTTTCTACAAACAGTTGTATGGTTTTCCTATAAATACCTGTGTAAAGGACCGAATAAGTTAGTGGTGATAATATTAGTTTTATTGTGAAACTAGAGTTTCTAAACTCTATAACTTTTGGGCATTTTGTGTCCCTGTTTTTAATATGAAGACCACATGTTTTATGGAAATATGAAGAAGTTTCTTGGACATCGATTAAGAAAGCATAGCCTAATCAATTGCAAAGGGCCCCTACACTGAAGAATGTTTTATTTCATTTTGTTTTTCCTTTTCTAGTTAAATTGTAAATTCATCATTTCAGTGTTCATAATCATTTTCATACTAACAATGTTCATATTGTAATTTTCATCATTTTCTTACTAATAACATTCATAATGCAGAATAGCTTCTCTTTGCTTAATCTCTTTCTATTTTTTATTAATAGTTAGAAGTTGAAAGTTAGTAGTGTAATTTAGTTTACTTCATTCATTGTTTTACTAGTCTTTTCATTTTCAATTACACTGATTAGTGCCATTACTGTTCTTTCCATTTTACTTCTAGCTTATTGACTCATGGTGTTAATAAATGTTTATGAAGAACCCTTCAAGTTGATAACTCATCCTACGCTAAGTGGTTGAACATTTTATTCATGCAATGAATCTTTGCTACGTTCCTGTATTTATTTTCTTTTAGAATAATGAAGTACAAAATTCCTCAAATGTCATCACAAGGAGATTTTCTCCCAAAATTGAGAGGCAGAGTAACTAAGTACTTCATTTATTTTTGTTTCTGTAATTAATTAGACATCAATTGTGATTTCACTTTCAGGTTTTAGTTCATGATTTGGAAATAATAGTAAAACATGAATAGAAACTATGTTTTCCTTTCTTGCTTAAACTTTGCTTCCAAGTCTTCCTTAAGTTCTTTTCTTTCTCATTTTTATATTTTTAGCAGTCTTTCCGAACGTTAGGTTTTTATTTGATAGTTACAATGTAAAGCATTAGGTATTAAATAACCAAAACCCCCCAAAACAACATAAAACACAAAAACAATGAAGTAAGAAGGGTCATCTAGCACAAACAATGCACTACACTTTATCAGTTTACGTTACCCGGATTGATAATTTATGAAGAGAAATTTAGGACACTGAATTGACCAAACATTTTGGCACCGTTGCCAGGGAAGTGTAACTAGGTAGTCTTATCTCTTACATTCAAAAAAGAAAAAAAACAATGACATGCATAGAGAAAGAGACTCTAGGGGTAGATTTATAGCTAGGGGTAGAAGTTCAATTCCTATAACACCACCTACTCCACCAAGAACAAGAAAAGACACATCTCCATCCCAAACTCATACTCCCAGCCATAGGACTCCTGGAATTCCAGGGGCAGAAATCCAATCAAAAGAATCTCCTACTTCATCTACCAAGACAATCATAAGGGACAAAAATTTTGAATCTCCAATAGCAAGAATAGCCTTTTTCACCTCCATAGGAGAACAAATGTAGTTGAAGAATTAGGAATACCTGGTGAGGAAGAAGAAGTAGAACCTCTCTCCCATATTCCATTAATAGAAGAACCAAAGGAGGAGGAAGTAACCTTGTAGGTTGAACCCTATATTGACTCTGAAGAATCTATAATGGCAGAAGAGGAACAAGATGGAGAATTCTCGCTATTTGGAGGAGGGTGTAGAAGGAGAGGTAGAGGAAATAATGGAGGAGGTAGAGGAAATAGGGAAATAGATAACTCGTTTGGATTCCCTATAGTGGATGAGGAAACAAATTCCACAATGAAAAATATCTCACCCTCTGTCCTCCCAAACTTCTATGGGTTGAGAAGTGAGGACCCTGAAACATTTTTGTTTGAGTTTAAAGTCTTGTGCAGAACTTATGACTATCTAGAAGACTCTCAAAAACTTAAATTGTTTCCTTCAACATTGAAAGGATCTGCTTTGAAATGGTTCATGGGGTTAGTCACTCAATCCATTAGAACATGGAATGACATGAAAAATGCATTTTTGGATAGGTACTTGGATTATTGCATGCCTACCAATCATAAATATGAGGTGTTCAAAATGCTGCAAAGAGAGGATGAAAAATTAGAAGATTTGATTGAGAGATTCAACTATAATTGGAAAAGAGCAAAGATGAACAATTTAGATGAAGAAACTTTGAAATATCTTTTATTAAAAGCCATTAGAGATGAGTGGATGTATATCCCTAACATGATGGGGAAGGGATATATCTCTCAACTTCCATTAAGTGATATAGGAGAACTATGTGTTCATCTCTCAAGAGGGAAATCTAAAACAAGGAAAGGACCAAGAGATCCTTCTCTTGTTAGAGCAAACAAATCTGCAACTGGATCTGTAAGTAGGGTAGAAATTGGCAATATGCTTGATGAATTTAAAACTAACATTCTAGGGAGCCTTAGTGAGAAATTAGACACCCTTAAAATACAAAACAAGCAGAAAACCAAGGCGGATGCTTTAGCCATTTCTTGTACAAAATGTAGAAAAAAACATGCTTTAAGGGAATGCCCTTTAGATGTAAAAATTGTATAAACTTGTATGATTTCTTCAGAAAAAAATGAGACCAAGGGTTGTCCTTCAATCCCAGGTCTTAAGGCTGTCTTTCAAGAGGAAATAGTCCCAAATTCTACAAAGTCTCTTTGTTTTGTTACAAGAAGACCTTGGTTTGGACCACAAGATTAGGGATTTAACAATCAAATGTATCTTCAACCCCCACCAAACTGGAATTCTTGGCAGCAACCTTGGCCTCAACCTCAATATCAACCATGGGCACAAGAACTACAAAATACTTATGGGATATTTTCTCAATATTACCAGTATCCTCCATCATATCATAATTATCCTCCCCCACATAATCAACAACAAAATTAGTAGCCACAACTTCAAAATCAGAACCCTCAACTTTCATTGCCATTTCCACAACAAAACTAAAATCCCCAACTCTTACTACCATTTCAGCAGAAACCAAATCAGCTACCTGCCCAACCATTACCAAACCCCAATGATAAAAATCCTCAGAATGCTTACATGGTAGATGGACAAAAATTTCTAACTTACATGATTACTCCTCTAGATCTTAATGATGTTTAACTAAGATCTAGAAGGATATTAGAAAAAGAAAGACCTTCTGTAGTTATTCAAGAACAATACATCTCTGAGAAAGATTCTATAAAAGTCAATAAAAGTTTTGAGGAGACATCTCTCCAAAACCAAAACATTGAAAAAGAAAAACAAAAAGAATTAGTGAACACAAATCCTATCATTGAGCAACCAACATCTACTTCTACACCTCCTTTTCCTGAAAGACTATAAATTGATAAAGGGGTAGCAAAATAGATCTTCTTGCCCAATTATGATTTTCTATATGAATTGAAGAATGTTTGTATCAAAATTCCTTTGCTAAAAGCCATTAGAGAAATTCCAATTCTACCCAAAACAATAAAAGAGTTGAGAATAAAAAAACCACGTAGAAAAGCAAAAGAAACAAAAAGAATTCACCTGGTAGGAAAAATAGTAGATATAATGATGGGAAAAATTGCCTTACAAAAATATGTGGATCCAAGAAGTCCAATTGTCAAAACACATATTAATGGAATTGAAATTCCAAATACATTGATTGACTTAGGGGCAACAATAAACATCACGAGTAAAAAAACTATGGAGCATCTTAAACTTCCTAATATTCTTTACACACCTACCTTACTGCAACTTGCAAATAGATCGATAATCAAACCAGATGGTGTGTTAGAAGATATTCCAGTATCCTTAGATTCTCAGGAATATCCTATTGATTTCATGATCTTAACTCCCAAGAATAATCTATGAGGACACCCACTCATATTAGGAAGACCTTGGCTAGCCACAGTTGATGCTTTTATTAGTTGTAGATCTGGTGACATGTATATTTCTTATCGTAATTCAACAAATAAATTTTCTATGTATCCTCCAGCAAAAGTAATCGTAGAAATAGATGACAAAGAATGGATTGATGATGAAAATGATATTCAACCTCTCTTTACTATTTCAAAAATTAGTGAGGATAGTCAAATTTTGAATACACTGGAAAAATTTGAAACATCTTCAGAATATGATCATGCACAATTTCAAGAAAAATCTAATGTTAAATATTTGTCATCTAGGCATATGTCTCTCTATTCTATGGAAGAGTTTGGTAGCTCTACAATTGAAATTTTTCTAGGTAGGACATTGAACATAAACAAAAACTTGGAGAAACTACAACAAGAAGAGCTAACCAAAACATTACAAACACATTCTGCTACATTTGCATGGGAATACACCAACATGAAAAGCATTGATCCTAAGACTTGTATCCATCATATCTATATTGAGGAAAATAGTAGACCTATCAAACAAACTCAGAGAAGGATGAATCCAAATCTTAGGGAGATTATAAAAGAAGAGCTCCAAAAATTACTGAATGTAAACTTCATTTACCCAATTTCAGATAGCCAATGGGGTTCTCCTTTGGTAATTGTGCCTAAAAAGAATGGTAAATGGAGGGTGTGCATTGATTACTGAGAATTGAATAAAGAAACCCTTAAAGATCATTTTCCTTTGTCTTTTATAGATCAAGTGTTAGATACATTAGTAGGTAAGAAGTATTTCTCATTCTTGGATGGTTTTAGTGGTTATAATTAAATTCAGGTAGCACCTGAGGATCAAGATAAAACTACATTTACTTGTCCATGGGGAACTTATGCCTATCGAGTACGTCCTTTTGGGTTATGTAATGCACCCATGACATTCCAAAGAGTAGTACTAGGAATTTTTTCTGATTTGATACATGATTTTGTAGAGGTATATATGGATGATTTTACAGTCTATGGAAATACATTTGAAGAAGCTTTGGAAAATTTGGAAAAAGTTCTTAAAATATGTAAGGAAAAAAACCTTTCACTAATCCATGAATTTTGTTTTATGATGTTTACAGAAGGTATTGTTTTAGGACATCACATTTCAGGAGATGGGATTAAAGTTGACAAATCTAAAGTTGAAGTCATCTCTAAATTATCAATTCCAAATTGCCAAAAGGATGTTAGAAGTTTTCTAGGATTTACAAGATACTATAGGAGGTTTATAGAAAATTTCACTAAAATAGAATCTCCACTCTTCAAATTGCTTACAAAATATTGTGAATTCAATTGGAATCCTGATTGCCAACTAGCAATTGAAACCTTGAAAAAAAAAATTTGAAGCACCTATTTTAAGAGGTCCAAATTGGAAACTCCCTTTCCATATTACCATAGATGCTTCAAATACAGCTCTGGGAGCTATATTAGGACAAAAATATTTGATTCCTTATGCCATTTTCTATACAAGTAAGAATTTGACTCGAGTAAATAAACTAAAGACCAGAACGGGGATCGACTGCGAGATTAGGGTTCGGGCGATGGCTTTTTCTCAGTTGAACAGGGTATCTGAGGGCCCGGATGCCGCCGCTGCTCTCAAAGAACATCACTGCGCAGCAAAGGAGGGGTTCCGGGCAGATGGAACTGCGATACATCAACGCTTCAATCGGATTTGGCCCGGACTTACCAACGGAAAGCAGTTACAAAAACTGGATCACAACAAACAGAAAAAGGTTTTTGCCCACCCCATCGCGGCTCAGGAGGTTACATACATGACGGATCAGGGTGCCCATCGACACTATACTCGGATTCTCGCATCAAATAGGCCGAATCTCATCCACTATCGAACGGAGGCGACGGTGAAGGTCTACAGGATCACAATAGATCCGGTTTGTGCCGCCGCTAATTACATAGAACAACATGGGGTAGAAACGGATGGGGCCCTGGTAAATGGATGCGCAGAGTACCTATTCATTCGGGTATGGTCCAGACCCACCACCGGAAAGCAGCCTCAAGATTGGGAACTATACAAACAGAGATTGGGTTTGTTGCTCCGCTTCTTATGCCCCAATCGTATCTGTAAAACCCTCGATTCGCCCATAAGCCAACAACTTGGAGCTGCAAGACTAGCACTGGCCTTCTTTGCACGGTCGAGAGCAAGGGTTACATTTTATTTGCAGGAGATAAGGTTCAAACGCAACTCGGAGGCTCGGATCTGAACGGATCTGTTACAGGAGGCGAAAATTGGTGGTAAACCCCCAAGTGGCACAGATAGATCGGCCATATTGCTGAAATGCACGTGGATCGGACGGTGGAAAGATTGCTCGGTGCACGCCGTCTCCATGAGAACTGAGAAGCCGCCGCAGACAACAGAACCGGGTAAACCGGAGGTGAGGGCAATAACCTGGCCCCAGCCAGATCCAGAAAACGAGTATGCAGCAGAAGACCGATACTCAGGTGGAGCAGCACATAGATCTATAGTAATTGGTAACAGATCGGGCCATAGCCTTTCAGATCTAGACCTCTGTAGAGCAGATCTACCTCTATGCAAGCCAGATCTGGAAACACACTCACCAGAAAAAACAAGTAAAGATAAAAAAAGCTCTCTCTTTATTAAATCCATGGGAGGGAACACAATATGCATCGAAATAGGGACATGGGAGGCAACAGAAATCCTCAAACAGAGGATACATGAAAAGACTGGAATCCCACCATACAAACAACTCCTCATCTACGCAGGGAAGGTAATTCAGGAGGGGTTCAAACTAATGGAATATGGTATAGCAAAAGACGCTACCATCTGTCTCAGCACAAGACTACGCGGAGGCTGCCCCGGCTCAAGCTCAAAAGGACCTATTTCCTTCAAAGATGCAGCCAAAGGGAAGATGGAACCACAAAAGAAACCAGAACAGCAAGCTACAGCACCAGGGGCATACATTGTTGAGCAGACACTACAGAACCCTGCATTAGCAATCTCCATACCAGAGGTAAATGAAATACAAACTGATTATTTAACTAAAGCAGTGATATGCAGATTCAATGGATTTTGGCCAAAACCGGAAGCCCTTCGTCAATGGATCTACTCCATATGGACAGAAAACTATGATATCCATCTCTGTTCAAAAGGATTCTTTATTGTCAAATTTGACACCATAAAGGACAAAGAATATGCTTTGAACGAAGGGCCATGGTTTTGGGGAAACGCTGGCCTTTTCGTGAAATCTTGGTTCCCGGACTTCGATCCAAACAGCATGGTGGTCACCAAAATGCCAGTTTGGGTAAAATTGTTTAATCTTCCTATACACTTTTGGCACTACAAAGTGCTGGAAGGAATAGGCAATACCTTGGGATCTTTTTTAAAAGCAGATCATGAGCGTCTATCCAAGGATATCTACACATTTGCCAGGATATGTGTGGAGGTAGATCTCAGTCAAGGCCTACCAGACCACATTATCCTAATACACAATGGAAAACAATGGGCACAACCACTGGATTATGAAAACACCGCCTTTCGCTGCCGCATATGTCGACAAACAGGTCATCTACAGAGTACATGCCCACAGAACAAAAAAGATAGGAAAAGGAGACAACCACCAAAACCGAAAGGATGGCAATTTTCAGCCACATGGACAGAGGATGCAGAAGAGGATAAAGAAGAGGAAAGGGAGGCGGGAACCAACAGCATTATACAAGAAGATGAAGACGGAAAGATAAACCCAGAAATCAGCAAAGCAAGCTATCCACACCACCTACAAAACAATGAATTATTGAACGGAGGAGCAATAGACACAAATGCAGGTAACCCACAGCAGCAATATGAAAACACCAGGCAGGAAATTGGCGGCAGCAAACGAGCATACTCGCCAACAAGCACAGATTCTGGAAACGATATCATGGCTGCCACAAATGAAACACAAATGATTATTGTAACAGCTCCGCCTAACAATGAAGGTTGGCGGAAAGTGGAAAAAAAGAAGGGTAGGAAAGTCTAGATTGTCTAGTTGATTGATTATTCACTCCTGACTAGCAGGACAAGTTTTTGTTACTATGAACATCACAGCAATGCCAACGGCATCTACTATATGTAATTTTCTTAATCTTAATGAAAATTATTGATTTTTCCAGTGGAAAAAAAAAAAAAAAATTGACTCCCATTCAGTTGAATTATACTGTGATTGAAAAGGAAGTTTTAGCTATTGTTCATGCAATTAATAAGTTCAGACACTATATAACATGCTATGAAACCTTTGTTCATACAGATCACTCTACAATTAGATATTTGATGAATAAACCTATTACTAATGGCATAGTTACAAGATGCCTTTTACTTTTGCAAGAATTCAACATTACTGTGATAGATAGACTTGGAAAACAAAACACAATTGCTGATTTCTTATCCAGGATTCAGAATATCAAAGAAGATTCTCTGATTGAAGATAAGTTTCTTGATTAATATCTTTTTGTAGTAACTACTCAAACTCATTGGTTTGTAGATGTTGCTAATTACTTGGTCACAAGAAAGTTACCCTCACATTTGTTTCCTAGAGAGAAAAGGAAAATTATTCAGGAAAGTGCAAGATATTCATGGATCACTAATGAATTGTATAAAATAGGGCCATATCTTATCATCAGAAGGTGCGTCATGGAAGATGAAATGCCTGAGATTCTCAAAGCATGTCATGATGAGCCATGTGGTGGACACTTTGCTAACAAGAGGACAGCCTATAAAATCCTTTCTTTAGGATATTATTGGCCATCCATCTTTAAGGATGCTAAAGAATATGTCAGAAGATGTGACAGCTACCAATGGGTGGAGAAACCTGCTCCTTCAAATGAAATTCCATTACAAACTTAGGTGTTTATCGAACCTTTTGAAAAGTGGACCTTATACTTTATTGGACCAATTAATCCTCCATCTAAGCAGAAAAAGTATATATTGGTATGCACTGATTATGTCACCAAATGGGTAGAACCCAAAGCATTACCTTTTGCTAATGAAAAATCTGTAGTTAATTTTCTTTTTAGGACATCTTCACTCGTTTTTGTGTTCCAAGAGAAATTGTGACAGATCAAGGATCGCAATTCACATCTAACATGGTGGAAGGGCTTGTGGAAGAATACAAGATCAAGCATAGGAAATCTACTCCCTATCATCCACAAGAAAATGGTCAAGTGGAATCTACAAATAAAGTGATTGAAGGAATCCTCACCAAGACTGTGCATCTACATAGAAGAGATTGGGCAGAAAGGTTTCCTGAAGCCTTATGGGCCTATAGAACTACATGGAGGAACACAACAAGACATACATCCTATGAACTTGTTTATGGGAAACAATTCTTGTTCCCTATAGAGTTCCAAATCAGAACTTTCAAGATGGCAGTCCAACTAGGACTAGATTTATCATAGGCTCAAAATCATAGACTGGAGAAATTAAATGAACTTGATGAAATGAGGCAAGAGGTAGCTCAAAGGACTGGTATAATCCAACAACAGAGGGCTAAATGACATGATAAATATATCAAGGACAAGAGGTTTCAAGTGGGAGATTGGGCGTTGTTATTTGATTCATAATTTAAAGATTTTCAAGGAAAGTTTCAAACTCATTGACTTGGGCCATATGAGATTGAAAAATTCTTTAGTAATGGAGTAGTGAGGATCAGAACAATAGATGAAATTAAAACTCCTCTTCTTATGAATGGTCATAGATTAAAAATATATCAGAAACCAATTTCAAATGAGGAGTTCATGAAGATCTTTCCAAGACAATTATGAAATGAAGTTAGTGAAGAAGAATCCTTCTCTCCACTAGCTTAGTCTTATTCTCCTATAAATATAAATAATAAAAATATAATAATAAAAATAATAATAATAATAAAAATAAAAGAAAAAATTGTATAAGGTTGAAAACCAATCATTGATTGGCATGCTTATACAGAAAATACAGGGTGAAAATCAGAGGTTTCTGACATCCTATATTTTCCATTTCCTTTCTGTAAGAAGTGGTGACAAAAAACCATGGTTAATCTATATTCTACAAAATTTATTATCTCATCTCACCTCACTCTGTTTTATTTTTACAGTTTCACTTCATTCCATTGTCATATTTCATCAATAAATTTTTCATTTTCCAGTATTTCTTCCATCTCCATTTTCATTTATCATCTTGTCTTACATCTCATTTTATTTTCATTCATGATCCATAATACATATTTCACTTTCTGTTTCATGTTCTGCAATTGATTTTGTTCCGCAACTAATCTGATTCTGCAGCTACAATTTGTTTATTAGTTCAGACACAAGTGTACAGCTCATAATAAAACCATGTATGCAAGGGATTGAAGAAAAAACAAATTTTTGAACACCAATCATGCTCAAGGTACTTGTGGATCAACATCAAAAATAAATTAGCAAGCAGAAGGTAAATGTTCCAAAGGTAAATGCAAAAATTTATCTCAAAAAGGAATTTGAAAACATAAGTTTGTATAGTATGTATAATCACATGTCTCCTTAATCAAAATTAATTTGATTTGACTGCCCCGATATCTCTGCCATATCATCCGTCTTTAATGACAAAAATTCTCAATGATTTTTTCATAACAAATCTCTGCTTCAAACTCCATAACCTGTAATCAAACAGTCCTCCACAACTACACTTGTTAACGGTCAAGACAACGATGTGAGCTACCTATCTACGACTCTCTAAACCCTTATTGTCTATTTATTACATGCAAACTCTTAAGCTTTTCTCTCATATTCACGCAGTCATTCCATATACATAGTCTTCCTACTTCGATATACGCATCCATTCCATTTCTTAGATACCACTCATTTCATAGACAGTGAGAGTAATTTTGAAGGTTAACCAGAAAAAGAATATATGGGGCTTATTGTTAGAATAGAGCCCGTAGGGGTAAAATATATGGAGGGATATCCACAGCTTAAAGAGATGCTATAGAAGGCTGGATGGTTAAATTTTATTGAAAAATTTGATGGCTACCAGAAGAAAATTACCAAATCTTTTGTAAGATCATTAGATGGCACAGAAGTGGAGATAGGAGATATCAAATTTGCAGTCACATAATCCTTCATAGCAGAAGCAACAAAGCTCTAAGACTAGGAGAAATATGGTTTAAAAACAAGGAATTTCATGATGAATCTTGGAAAGTGATCCTTAGAAACCCAAGTATGGTTGTTACAATATTTAGAAAGGGGATTCCTATTTTAGCACTCAAGAACAAATGGAGTAACATGTTGTTAATATTGCAAAAATTCATTGCATTTGAACGAAGATTGGGTCTATGTATGTTTACCATATACGCTTATTAATGAATTTTTTAGAAAATGGAACCATCAACCTTCCCTTCTTCCTTCTAAATAGTCTAAGAAGGATGGCAAAAAATGTCCAAAAGAAAATTGAATCCATATAAACAACTATGTATCATCATGGATTAGTGAAGATTCTAGTTGAATTCCATTTGAGAAGTATAGGGGGTACATGGGAAGATTTCTTGGTAAGAAATTTCTTCCAGGATGTTCCAGATTTATCTGAGGGAAGTCATGTTAAGAGAAGTAGAAGGAGAGAGATTAGCATTAATATTCAAAACTCCTCACAAAAGAATGGTGCAAAGACAGTTTCTAAACCAGAGGTTGGGAAGAAGACTAAACAAAAAAGAAAAATGGAAAATAGGGCTGACAAAATCAATAATGACATTCCTAAACCTTCATCACCACAAGAAGATGAATAGCTACTCTCCAAAAGACTGACCAAGATCAAGGATCAAATCAAGAAAAATAATGAGAAAGGAAAGAGGAAGAAGGACACAAAAGAAGAAACCATAAGCTTCCAAAACTTGAGGAGGAGCTCTTGACTCTAAGGTAAGGTGAAGAGAGTAACATCAAAAGAAGCCTAGTTCATAAAATTAGAAGAAGAAACCCCAGTTCAATCTCCTAATAGTATTCCATCTTAACGTAGTCCACAAAACTCTCCTCCACAGAATTTTGAAGGCAGCCCAAGTAGAGCTTCTCCTGGCATAGATCCAGTACAGTAGAAAATCTATGACTGCATAGATCCATTAGAGAAAAAGAATACCTCTATAGATCTAGGATCCTCAACTAATCTAGAGTAGCCTGCCACCCCACAAGAAACTCTAACTAGCTCTCTCAAACAAGAAATCTTTGAGTTAGAGATTTTGAACATGCACATTCAAAAAGAAAATGAAACCTTGAGGGAACAAAACAAGCTAGATAGAGCTATTCATGACAACACAATGCTACACTTGGATTATGGTACAAGAAAAACAGGAAGCTGAAAAGGAAAACTAGGAAGCTGGGCATAACACTTATTAAGCTCAAATACAAACTTATTATGAAGAAGCCATGGATGGCAGTCAGTGCAAGGAAAAGCAAGAAAAGGATGTTGGATGTGCTGGCAGAAGTGTCAAATCAAATGCAATAGGAGAAATAAGTTCACATTTTTTAAAATTGCATGGGGACATGTAATGATTTTGTAGTGGGGGTCTGTTGAGCCTCATAATTACACTTTCCCTAGCAACTCTTCTCATTCCTCTTCTTTATTTTTCCATGAAGAAAATACATTCTTATCAGCAATGACAGGTATATACTGTCTTGAGGAGAACATTTAGTGATTTACATGTTATACTTTTATGTTTTGCTATTTGAAGAAATTTTTGTATATTAGTTATGGGACGCAACCTATTCTACAGCTAATCGACTATTCCGCAGCTACCTTCATGCTTTAATAGGTTCCAGGTGGCAGAAGAAGAAACTAGCTACACGGGCAGCTTGGAAATCATCATGACATGGACCATGTCCTATTCACCTAGCCCAGATCGACAAAGAAGATGGAATAAGACTACGGTCAATGAAGAAGTCAAGCATAGAGACCAAAGGTAACATGACTCTATTTCCTGATTAATTACACGTTTCACAACTATGGGAAGCGTTATCCAGAACAACTACCTACATCTACGGACTTCAACAGCCACCTGTGCAATCGAATCCAACAGCCACTGTGTCTTGGATTTATGTCTCCAGCAACCGAGGAAGAAATTCCACACATTGTCTTCTACGTGTTTTTTTGTACCATATTTTTCTCTACAAACAGTTGTATGGTTTCCCTATAAATATGTTTGTAAAGGACCAAATAAGTTAGTGGTTATAGTATTAGTTTTATTCTAAAGCCGTAGTTTTTAAACTCTGTAACTTTTGGGCATTTCTGTGTCCCTCTTTTTAATATGAAGACCACATGTTTTATGGAAATGTGAAGAAGGTTCTTGAATATTTATTAAGCAAGCATAACCTAATCAATTGCAGAGGGAACTTACACTAAAGAAGGTTTTATTTCATTTTGTTTTTTCCTTTTCTAGTTAAATTGTAAATTCATCATTTCAGTGTACATAATCATTTTCATACTAACAATGTTCATATTGTAATTTTCATCATTTTATTACTAATAACATTCATAATGCAGAATAGATTATCTTTGCTTAATCTATTTCTAGTTTTTATCAGTAGTTAGAAGTTGAAATTTAGTAGTGTAATTTAGTTTACTTCATTTACTATTTTACTAGTCTTTACATTTTCAATTAGACTGATTAGTGCCATTACTATTCTTACCATTTTATTTCTAGTTTATTGACTCATGGTGTTAACAAATGTTTCTGAAGAACCCTTCAAGTTGATAACTTATCCTAAACTAAGTGGTTGAACATTTTATTCATGCAATGAGTCTTTGCTGCATTCTTGTATTTATTTTCTTTTAGAATAATGAAGTACAAAATTCCTCAAATGTCATCACAAGGAGATTTTCTCCGAAAACTGAGAGGTGGAGTAACTAAGTACTTCATTTAATTTTCTTTTCTGTAATTAATTAGACATCAGTTGCAATTTCACTTTCAATTTTTAGTTCATGATTCAAAAATAATGGTAAAACAGGAATAGAAACTATGTTTTCATTTCTTGCTTAAACTTTGCTTCCAAGTCTTCCTTAAGTTCTTTTCCTTCTCATTTTTAGATTTTTAGCAGTCTTTCCGAAAGTTAGATTTTTCTTTGATAGTTACATTGTAAATCATTAGGGATTAAAGATTAAAGAATCCTTCCTTAAGTTCTTTTCTTTCTCATTTTTAGATTTTTAGCAGTCTTTCCGAAAGTTAGATTTTTCTTTGATAGTTACATTGTAAATCATTAGGTATTAAAGATTAAAGAACCAAAAACCCCCAAAACAACATAAAACACAAAAAAAATGAAGTAAGAAGGGTCATCTAGCACAAACAGTGCACTACACTTCATCAATTTACGATACCCAAATTGATAATTTATCTAGAGAAATTTAGGACACTGAATTGACCAAACATTTTGGCGTCGTTACTGGGGAAGTGTAACTAGGTAGCCTTATCTCTTACATTCAAAAAAAAAAAACAATGACATGCATAGAGAAAGAGACTCTAGGGGTAGATTTATAGCTAGAGGTAGAAGTTCAATTCCTATAACGCCACCTACTCCACCAAGAACAAGAAAAGGTACATATCCATCCCAAACTCATACTCCTAGCCATAGGACTCTTGGAATTCTAGGGGCTGAAATCCAATCAAAAGAATCTCCTGCTTCATCTACCAAGACAATCCTAGGGGAGAAAATTTTTGAATCTCCAACAGCGGGAATAGCCTTTTTCACCTCCACAGTAGAACACATTATAGTTGAAGAATTAGGAATACCTGGTGTGGAAGAAGAAGTAGAACCTCTCTCCCATATTCCATTAATAGAAGAACCAGAGGAGGAGGAAGTAACCTTGCAGGTTGAACCCTATATTGACTCTGAATAAACTATAATGGCAAAAGAGGAACAAGATGGAGAATTCTCACTATTTGGAGGAGGGGGTAGAAGGAGAGGTAGAGGAAATAATGGAGGAGGTAGAGGGAATAATGGAGGAGGCAAAGGAAATAGGGAAATAGATAACTCTTTTGGACTCCCTATAGTTGATGAGGAAACAAATGCCAAAATGAAAAATATCTCACCCTCTGTCCTCCCAAACTTCTAAGGGTTGAGAAGTGAGGACCATGAAACATTTTTGTTTGAGTTTGAAGTCTTGTGCAGAACTTATGACTATCTAGAAGACTCTCAAAAACTTAAATTGTTTCCTTCAACATTGAAAGGAGTTGCTTTGAAATGGTTCATGGGGTTAGTCACTCAATCCATTAGAACATGGAATGACATGAAAAATGCATTTTTGGATAAGTACTTGGATTATTGCATGCCTACCAATCATAAAGATGAGGTGTTCAAAATGATGCAAAGAGAGGATGAAAACTTAGAGGATTTGATTGAGAGATTCAACTATAATTTTAAAAGAGAAAAGATGAACAATTTAGATGAAGAAACTTTGAAAGATCTTTTATTAAAAGCCATTAGAGATGAGTGGATAGATATCCTTAACGTGATGGGGAAGGGAGATATCTCTCAACTTCCATTAAGTGATATAGGAGAATTGTGTGTTCATCTCTCAAGAGGGAAATCTAAAATAGGGAAAGGACCAAGACTTGTGAATGTTGACATAGACCGTGTGGTCTTCCAAATTTTCCTCAAATGTGCCTAACAACGTGTCATTGATTTCCTACCATTTCATCTTGATCTCCTTGTCTATGAACAACTTATTTTCTTTATAGATAGGAAAACTTCATGACACTTACTCAACTGTTTCACTCTCGACAGTAACCTTTGACCCCAATATCTTGGAAACCATTGTACCTATATTGCTAAGAGATGGACGAACACCTATGATACTTGGAGACATAGAAACACTCATGGAAAGCAATCTATCAGTTGAAATCCAAAAGAAACTTGAGGACTGACATGCAACACACCTAAGTGACTAACTGGAAAGATTGCATAATTTTCACTAGGAGGCTAGGAGACTGACTACCAAAACTAGACAAAGCATAGTCTGGACTATCTGCGGGATAACTGATTGTTGAAACTATGAAATGCACTATCCATATTGGCCTATTGAGGACTGAAACTTCATAATGCGTATTTTCAATCAGCAATGATTGCAACCAGCAAATTGCATTTGTGCAATTCCTAGGGCCAACAAGGCACTACCTCTCATAATTGCGCAGAGCAAGCCTGGAGGCAAGTGTTGGGCTATATTTCCACATTTTTTGGGTAAGTCAGGGTCTGAGCCAACGCAGCGAATTCCACGCTTACCACCTCCAACTACACTTCCACCCATCTCACCCTCCTCACCTCCATCTCCACCCACCCCACCTCTGCCACCACTGCAGTTCAGTATGGTAAGTGCGATCAAAGTACCATTATTCAAAGGAGTAGGAAATGAAGATCCAAACCAATTCTAGTTCATGGTAAGGGCGGTATGGGAAGCACAAGGCATCGTGGATGACAATATCAAGAAGGCTACACTGGTGAGCACGTTGTAGGATTGCAAATTAATAGGTACATTAAGCATTCTATTGACCATCCAAATGCAAGGATCGTAGAAATCTAGACCACGCTGAACAGGGAATTTAAAAAGCCAAAGTTGGAAACACAATCAATCATCAGGTTTAGGGAGATCGCGATGCTCCTAGGTGAGACCCCCTGGGTTTTGGACCAAAGACTGAAGGGTAAGATTCATGAAGCCAACATGACATTAACGGATGGATAGCACCGCACATGGTTTGTAGCATCACTAACACCGCCCTTAAGGACGGCGCTGTCATAGCAAACACTTTCCACCCAGGCTAAAGCTTTGGAGATGGCGATGAGATTGCATGAGACCCCTATACATGACCCTGGGTTGTGATTCCAACAAATCCATGCGCAACTGCAAAATTTGTGTCTGGAGATGCAGAGTTAGGAATAGGATAGGACACCTCGGCAAAAGCATGCGAGGAGGTATGGTGAATAAAATGCGAAGGCCATGGGAATGATAAGGACCACTATCCAATGTTCATGAATTACCTGGTAGGAGGAGGGCCGATGTTGTTAAATCCTGAGGCATAGGCAGGACCAAGCACAACACCTGCATTATGGTGTGAGATCTATCAAATAGGAGGAAAGCACACTATGGATAATTGTCATCTATTGCAGAGGTATACACAGATGACCCAACAACTGTTTTGTAATTTCTACAGGTCAGTAGGCCATGATGAATGCACCTACAAAAGCTACAAACTAATGATGGATCGGACTCCTGCCTACAGGGCACAGACTGAAATGCGAGCCCTCGACCCAAATGCAGGAATGGGGCACGCTGGATTTCAGGGGTGCGGTCGAGATCGAGGTGGAATGGGACTAGGAAGGGGTTGTGGACAATTAATTTGTTACAATTGTAGAGGTCCAGGGCACTATGCCCACGATTGTACAAACCCAATGAGGACATACTTAGTTTGATCATGAGACAGAGGACTGCCCTACATTGATAGCGAGACTACGCAAAAAAGGGGTACTTCACCCCCCTCCAACACAGAATTTGCAGATGATGAGGTCTAAGCCACGTGAAGAAGACCCAAATGTAAACATGATGCTTAGGAGCAGTATGACCACTGGTGATGATAGAGGGAAACATTTAGAAGAAAGTGTGTGGGTTCACAAGGCTCCTACAAAGGAACTTGAATTTGATTTAGAACACGTGAAAGAGACATTCGTGGAAGCTAAGAAGAGATTCACAGAGGCCTCCACTTCAGGTATTAAGGATCAACTAGAACCAAGGATGGATGCTCACTACCTTTTTGGAGACATGCATGAAACTACTTCGCCACAGCAAGGCAGTAAAAGGACTACAGGAACTTATCACTAGATGTGCAGGGTCAGGAGAACCGCGCATCGTCCAGAAACTTGGAAAGCATGCATTGCGCACAGGAAGGGAAATGAGGTTGACTGCGAAAATTGGTGAGTATGAAATGGATTAGGTAATCCTAGATCTCAGATCAAATGTGAATGTACTACCAAAACAAACATGGGAATTCATGGGCAGACCCATGCTACAGTGGTCTCCTATTTAGTTGCGAATGGCGAACAAACAAAAGACCTTGCCCATGGGAAGATTGCAAGGGGTAACAGTAGATATTGAAGGTGCGAACATGCATGTGGATTTTGAAGTGATAGATATTTTCGATGATAGTAATCTATATCCCGCACTACTAGGAATAGACTGGGCCACTCATATAAACGGAGTCATAAATCTGAAGAAGCACAAAATGATCTTTGAAAAAAGTCACTACGCATAGTAGTACCGCTAGATCCAGCTGAAGGAGCACGATACACTTAACCGGTGCACGATGATCATAGTGATGACAATCTTGATTGTATTTACAAGATAACTACATGAGAAGAGTATTGGGAGAATTTGACTATAGATGGAAGGATTTCGTGGGAGCGCAAAAGCTCCTGCACTTCAGATTCCGATGAAGAGATATAGCAATGGTAGAATCAGCTACACGAAGTAACAACGTTTAATTGCAACATGATGGTTAGATCACTACACTGCATGACAACAGTAGCAAGGGATTTTCTTACATATGATGGGCTGACAACGATGGATGAATTCATGAACAAATTTGAAAGTGCAATACTAGAACAGCAGTGGTTCGATGCTCTAAAGTGGGCACTGTGCACAACACCTGCATGATAGTGGGGTATGCATCAAGGAAGTTTTGAGGACTGGCATGGATGCAGAAGGATGATGCACCTACGCTTTGGAAAACCCCAGCTTAGAACGAGAGCCAGTCAGTAGGGGCAGAACAACTTGTGCACCCACCTTTCCCCATGGGTACGGACATATGCGATACAGCCCACACAAGCACACACCACTCCCATAATAGAGAATTAGAACGGACCATAGTAGCCGGAAAGGTGACACATGCTACCAATTATCCATGGAGAAGCATTTGATAGGGTGTGTAAAGTACAGAACAGGTTTCACCAGGCGAGACACACTAATTGGGACCTGCGTGTACCAGTGGTTCGATGGGCCTATAGGACCATGTGAAAAACCCTAACTGTAGAAATGATTCCAAAGGTGTGGAACATAGTAGAGACTATAATTTCTAAAGAGAAAGCAAAGAGGAATCCACATGTAATAGCTCCTACAGTTGTGATAGTGCACGAAGACCAGGACAAAGAAATCACACAGCTACACAAGGTCGAACACATAAAGATTCAGGAAGCCATTCGCCAAGGGAACCTTAGACTTCGCAAACTCAAAAAAGATTGGGTATGACTGAGGAAGAAAAGCATTTTGATGAACGCCGAGATCAAGAGGCTGGAAAACGAGATCAAGCAATCATGTCTCATCAATAACCCAAGGATGACAAGACAAGGTGTAGATGATCATACCACTGGATTAGAAGATTGTCGCTGAGAATTTATGACTCTATTGCCATGGCTACTATAATCGCATCTCACCAAACGTAGTAACCACGGGAGCACACTACATATGATAGAATGCACGGTGCCAGATGTCGCGAGGGAATTGGGGATTTTCTACAGACTATATTGGAAGGAGGGCTGAAGTCTCGCACAGGTGGTGTGACCACCTGACTAGCTTTGGGAAGCACAAACTTAGTGCTCCAGGTAGTTGAAAGAGAGCGTGGGACTATAAAAGAGTCTATTTGGGAGTCATGCGATAAGGGAAGTGTGCGCAAAATCAGCCTGTCACAAGGTTCACACCCACGCACGTGGGGCTGCACTGTCATGTGAGTAGGATGGGAAGTGACAGTTGGTGTCACTATTCATAATGGGGTGTCAGCTTTGAGGCCAAATGGAGAGGGCAGTGGGCATTTAATATGCAAATTAAGGGCAAGATTTGGGAAAATCTAACGCCAAGAAAGCATTGATGGCCCGAAATTGGGGGGAATGGTCGAATTTGAATTCGAAAGGTGCTATAAAACTCTAGGGTCTAGCCACGGGACAACACTTGTTCACTTGAGATTTGAGCAGTTGATCAGAGCATAGAGTGTTGAGTGCCAAGCGATATTCGAGCCCCTAAGTTCATGAAATACCACATATAGTTCAAACAAGATGGCAACTACTAGGAGAGGTTTGGGCTTTGTAGAAGGAATTGCCGACGAGGCCACACAGAACCCCACGGTACACGATGTTCCCGAAGATACTAGGGTTGCATCGAAAATCCCAAAATCACCTCGGACGCCGAGATCAAAAAAAGATAAGCAGGCAGTGGGACAAGTCCTCATGTCCCCAAGGAATTTGTAGTTTGGTAAGCTCTCAATGGAAGAAAAGGGCAAGGTTGTCACCATTGAGATAAATGATGAGGAGGAGGACTTGTAGACTCTCATTGTTGAGGTAGAGGAAGTAGAGGACATGGAAGAGGATATCCAACCAATGCGCTCTGCAGTGAAATTTCCTGAGTACGTCCCTCTGCGAAAAGGGAAAAATAAGATACCAAAGGATCTGGATGCCACCAAGAGTGCACTCCAGACCCCGCTCCTCCCTGATGGAATTTTGTTTGAGGGCTCGCACCTGGGCCGCATGCCCACAATGAAGTTCAAAGATTGGGACCCCATGGAAAGTGAGAAGTTCCCACACTTAGAGACAGAGAGCCTCATGAAGCAGAGCATGGACAGGCCAATCATAACACTAGAGCCACAAAAATGGTTGTGTAGTGTTGGGAATGCCAGATTGCTTCATATGTTGTGGATACCACACTTTCACTGTGCGCCCATCACCATTTTCATCATTAGACAACTACATTGCCTAGTGCATGATGGGTACATATGGTTAGACGAGCCTATTCCCATCATGGTGGATCTCATACACAAAATTTCTCAGCTTCCCTATAAGGGAAAGGACCCCGCGATGATAGTAGGAAAAATCGGTGATTTGGCTCTCACAGAAGCCATGAAAAAAAATACAAGCTCGAGAAGAAAAAGAGGGGCTATGCCATTAGCAGTATCAAAGATAAAGGGGTGCACGTAACCACCCAACTCCCAGCTGGGAAGGTAATGAGAAAATGCCGCGGTGATGAAGTATTCGTGTCGGTAGTTGTGTTGGCCAAACAATGTGTTGAGGGGGTCCAATTCAACTGGGCTGATTTCCTCTACGTGGAATTCTTGATCAGCTGCAAGGAAGCCCAGGAGTAGGGTAAGACCTTCCACTACACGTGGATGCTCTTGTCCATTTTTCTAGTAGTGGGAGAACTGCCAGAGGATAGTTAGTTCCCAAGCATTGAGCACGACTTACCAAAGGCCACAAAGTAAGCATCGCTCTGGGCTACAAAGGACGCGAAGCAGATTCGCAATATGAAGATCTTCTGGGTGCTCATGGAGGTGAGGATCCGGATGTGGATTAATAGAAGGCTGCACATGTCCCCCACAGTGTACAACAGTCTTTGCAGACTTCAAGTCAGACATGCACAATATTTACATCAAGGCATGAAAGGATCCAGCACAACAGTGGACCAAGCTCCCCTTCATCGCCATTGATGATGCAATTTTTATAGTGTTAGAATCATGGCCTCCCGAGTGGCGCGCCCTAGATTTGACAGAGTTGGATAGGACAACAGCATAGAAAAGAAAGGATGAGGCCAAGCTGCGCATCACATAGCTGGCCGAGAAGAGACGCAATGAAAAAGTGGCAGCAGAGGTAAGGGTAGTCCGCGAGGCAGCAAAGGCAACCATGGAGTAGGCAAAGGCCGTCGAAGCAGTAGCAGAAGTGCAGACAATTGGGGCCACAAAAACGCAGGAATAGGAGGGGTAGGAATTGTCTATAGGACAAGAGGCAAAGGACACAGACCTTGCAAAAGAAGGGCGTACCCAGGCACAACTTCCACCCAACTCAAAAGGTCACGCATCACAGAGAGATCGGGTCCACGGAAAAAGTTCAAGGCCTCCAAATTGGCTATCGACCCGATCACATTAATAGAAGGTGACCTCTACGACATCGGTGACACGATTCACAAGGTCACCAAGGAAGCACTCCAAGAAGCCATGTCTAAGTAGTAGATTGTGTTGGGGGCCCTAAGGGCGCAGCTAGAGGAACTACAGGTGTAGCCCCCATAGGAAGAAACCGTAGCCACCTACAGTGCTACAGGCACATTAGCAGCAGAGCAGATGCTACACGTAAGGATGGCCAACACCATAGTGTTATCGAAAGGGGCACTAGCAGCAGAGAATGAGATCGACAGAGCCGCGGTTGGTAGGATCAAGGGACTTGGCCTTAATTTAGTTGCCCTTCCGCGAGACACACTATACCAACTGCAGGATGGAATAACAGTAGAGTTGCACACTAGGGAGGGCCACGTGATTCAGGTGATGAGTGAGCAAAAGATCAACATAGAACAGCTCAACCTGCAGTGTGATGAATTGGTGTCACAAAACCAACAGCTAGTATAAGCAGTTGATGAAGTGTGTCAATGAGTCCTAGAGTTATCCATCCCCATAGACCTACCAAAAGAAATGTTGATCCACTATTTGGAAAGTGGAGTCCAAAAAACGCATGAGGAAATAATGCAAGTGCAGCTGGAGCTGAATCTCTAGATTGCCGAGTTACGGCTGAAGGCTCAACCTTCCACTCCCCTCGTAGTTAGAGAGTAGTGCATTAGCACTATCCAAATAGGGTTGGAAGAAATTGGATGGGTAGTGTAGGACTATACCGGTATTTTGGACCAAGCCTTTGGAGTCCTCACATCCTTGTACAAGGACCCCAACATACAATGCCTAGAACTAGAGGTGCGTGAGCTACAAGAGCAGTACGAAAATGTAGGGGGAACTGTGTAGATAGTCATCCTCACTCAATGGCTAGAAAAGTTGCAGTAAGCAAGGGCATTGAAAGAGCAGGTGGATGCCACAAGACAAAAAGAGACACTTTTCAAAGCACACGTCCAGTCATGGATTGACGAGGCCTTCACCATTACGGCAGATATTGAGGGCAAGATCGCATAGATGCAGGGGCTCTAAGTGCTAAGGCAAGGATTTGATCCTCACAAAGAAGCATCGAAAGAGCGCATGTAGCAGGTCTAGAAAACCGTAGAATGGTGCACTGCAGACCTCCGAGCAGTGCGGGACTAGTTGGAGGGACTTCTCGCCAAGATCTCCGCGCCAACTAAGTGACTTGGGGATGAGTCACGATGATTGTCTTGGGGGCCTGTTGGGCATGGAATCCCCAACAACATGTTTTGGGGCTCAAAGCCCAAGTTTTGGTCAGATGTATTGTAAAACTCCACAAATTGCGAGTGCGGAGCGTGAAGTATAGGTTGAGTCATAAGGTTGTCTGCCCTAAGTTTTGTAATGTAATGTAATGTCATGTTTGCCTACCCATGGTCTGTGGACCATGGGATTGTATAAATAGAGTGAGGCTCTAAGTTGTAAAGATAGCAAAGAGGGGAGATAGATGAATACGAATGGTTCGAGCATAGATTAGGAGTCTAAGTGTATTGGGTCATAGTAGTAGGAAGAGGCTCTGCAGCTGAGTGCACAGAGGCTTAGTAGAGTCCGCAACTGAGTTCATGGACCCCTACAGCTGAGTGTGTAGGGTGGTGTTGAGTCTGTAACCTTGAACGAATACTAATAAAGAGAATTTGATTCCAAATTCTGTGCATCTGCTTGTGTATTGAATTCTATACATTTATATTGTTTTGTTTATCATGCGCACTTATATGATTGTTGGATATATTGTTAATTATCACTAGTCTTACACAGATAAGTTAAGTAATTGGGTAATAATAGGTTAAATAGTAAGGAAATTGGGTATAATACAGATCATGCCATGAGTAGGGCTACGTGAAGGCAAAATCACAGGTTACGAGAGACTAATAGATGCGTGTAGCAACATGCGTGCAGGGTCAAACCGCAGACTGCCAGAAACTCATCAAACATCCCCAGGGTACAGAAACCTAGTTCTAGCACCCTCCCATACTACTTCGGGTGAGACCTCTATCCACGATCCGCAGACTATTGCCAAAAGGGCTAGTAATGCCTAGATTTGTTTGGCTAAATCACCTTTGAACCTGGGTCAGGCCCCTATAGGCCAATAGAGTGTCAGCAGGATGAAGATTGCAACCTTCTGGGCATAGGATTATGATGAGATGTATAAGATGTTGGAGCCCATGACTATCACGGAGACTCCCTTTAGCTTGCCCAGCAACAATGCCAACTCCAGAGACATTTGGAAGAACTAGATAAAGGAGCCAACTAGATTCATGATGACACCCAACCAAACCTATAAGATGAAAATACTGCGGAAGGTGTATCAATACTTGGTCATATTCTCATGTCACCTATATGGCCAAGAAAGCACAGAAACCTTCCCACAGAGTTCGGTGATTGCATTGGACCAACTGGCTAGAGAAGGAAACCATGTAACTGGTCCAACATGTTGGCTCATCAGCTGAAGGAATAGGTAACAAGGGCTCAACAACCACCCAAAGGTATGCAAGTAGAAATCTACATGTTTGCCTACATCTTAGATGTAATATGTGCCTGACAAAATTTCTCGGGTTTGAAGTGGGCATGGTCACCAGTCGAGAGTACTGTGAATAGATATTATAAGTTGTTGTCCGAATGCAGTTTCAAAGGAGTTATCACACAATTTTCCAATCAATTTGTCACCCCAGTTTACATGATGATATTCAAATAGGATCCAGCCTGCATGTCAAAGGTAGTAATGGAGGCACTGATAGAGATTTTTAATTGGCATGCCTCATAGTTCAGCACCTTCATACAGATGTATAGCACAGAGAAGCCTCTACATGTTCTACTGAAGTTTTCCTGGGACATACTCATCATGCAGGAAGTAGCATATCACATCTTGGCAGGATTGACAACTAGACTAAACCAGAAGAAGAAGGCACCTTGGCTCGTTATTCCATTGCAGATTAGGTTATACACGATCCAGAGTTTCAATCAAGTGGATGTCGAAGTAGAACAGATGAAGAAGTACCCATTCAACATCCAAATTTACAATTTGTATGACCCACATTGTCTTGTGAAAGATCACTGCACGAGTATACTTCAACTAGATCCATAAGGCATTTCATTAGGTGGAGGAGGACCTACGGAGATATTTCTATAGTTTCTCCAAACCCAATGATGAGTTCCACTTCTTTGTTGAATGGTTAGCGAAGAAACATGAATCAATATCTTGGAGAGCACTAGAAGCAGCAGGAGCAACAGAGGTATGCATACCAATGTGTGACAAGGGAAACATGAAGGTTGTCAATTGCGTGGAGGAAGAACAAATTTGCAAGTTCTAAGTAGATCCACTTTTGGAGAAAGAAGCTATGGCTATAGAGGCAAAGGAGAAGCAACACGACAAGCAAATCGTGCAAAGGAAGAGGGAGAAGAAAAGAATGGAGGAAACAGAGAAGGAGTTGCATGAGTTGAAGGAACAACTCCGAAAGGAACAAGATTTGTGCAAACATGAGAGGGAAGTGTAGCAGCAACAAGTATAGTAGGGGGTGCAACATGTGGAAATAGATGAAACAAAACCCATATAGGTATTGGACTCATTGGAATAGCCTGCATCAGGCAGATAGGGTGAACCATTATAGGAGCAGGACTTCGCTCATGAGATAGAGCATGCAGTTCAACAATTGGATACGAATATGGAGAAATAAGAATTGGAGTAAGACATCAAACTCATGCCCCATCACCAAGAGGTTGAATTACCCACTTCACCACATCCAGAAGATGATCAAGTCTCAAGTGACCAAGGAGGCACTGAGATGCTTGAAGATCAACTAGAATGAGAGATGCACAACATCTCATGCGACAGTCCCAACAAAGAGTTGTGAAGTCTCACAGAGTGTCGACTCTAGATGATCATACATCTCATGTACAAGTTGAGGAACAAGTGATCATATCTGATGTGCGCAAACATCTAGCTGCCTTGGCTGATGCTACTAGAGTGTATGCCAAATCCACTAGCTCAAGTGTTCGCTTTCTGATAGCTAAGAATGAGAAAATGGCTAAGGAACTATAGACAACCAAGAAAGGAGGAGAGTTGGTGACAACGTCTGCCTGAGCTGAACTGAAGAAGGAAATACTAGATGAAGTATTGTCCCTTGACACAATTATGTAGACATTTTATTCCAATTTTTGTACCATGCATAAGGCAGTCGTCCATCTCAACGGATGGCAATAGTGATGTGCTAGAAGAGCATGTATCTTGTCAAACATGCATGTTGATGTTAATTACATGCAAACATGGACAATGAGATACAAAGGAGCCCCGCTTCACTTGAGTAAGATGATGAAGCCTAGAGCGGTCAAGCTAAAGGCACGTATCCAAAGTCAGATCCGGAACTATGAAGAGCTCTTGTAGCTCATCACCAGTCTACAGGCTTCCCATGCATGTGTATTCAAGAGTATGGATGTTTTGGTATGCGCTCATGTGATCCCATTTATTGGGACTCTCACCTAGGTGAAGACAAAGGCACAAATCTGACTAGAGCTTGACTCATAATTTGACAATTTGATGTGCATAGCCACTAGCCCAGACTTGCCATTCATTGCAAAAATCATGCACAAGTATGTTTTTGGTCTGATCACATTGAAGACAATGATGTGCATGCTTTCAGACAAGTTGGATAGAGTAGCCTGAGCAGTGTACCCAGATGCTATGGAGGCAAGAGTCAGGTTCCATAAACATGTCACCTTTGAGCCCATGGACACCATCATAGATTACTGATCTTGGCATCAGTTTGCTACTATTGATCACAAGGAGGATGTTGAAGAGCTGGACTTCCATGCTTGTCTAAGTCATAGTGATGCCTAGCATGGTTTGCTCAATCCATTTTGTCTCACATGGGTACATGTACATTGTAATGTAACATATTTTCAAGTGTAATTCAAATGTTGATAATTGGATGTAACAATCATATAGTAGATGAAGAGTCATGAGGGTAGATGAACTATCACAAAGGGGAATGTCAAGGGTCACCCCACCCTTTGCTATAAATAGTCCCTCATAACTCATACTAAATGCTTTTGGTCAACCAAGATTCTGCTAAGACTATCTTGGAGAGAGCGTGGATAGTATTGTAATGAGCCTTGGCTTCTCCACTATGCAGAGCTAGTACATCTCTTTGGAGGAGCAGGCAGTTGTGGTTGTAACGTTCCATTGTCAGAACAAGTGGTTGGACATGGATGTATTGTATGACTGGGACTTACACTTATTAATATAATAAGAGCCAACACATTTCATGCATATGTTTTATTGTATTCTATGTTATCTCGTTTACTCTAAATGATATATGTATATGTTTTCTTACACATGCATGTATAGCTATCTGTATATGTATGTAAGAATCTTTTTGAAATGTGTTGTAGGTTTAATGATCACTTTGGATTGCTAGCTAACTTGCCTTCCATGTTGTGATGCATCCTTGCTCATGTGTTCCCTTCTTAACTCCGTGCTATCACAGGTTTTCAAGGGATGCACTCATCTTAACCCTCATGTGTTAGAACCTCTCATGCACCTTCCTTGACCCACTACATTTGTCACACCCTTGCTCCCAACAGAGTTATTCTACTTGCCTCTTTGCGAAATTGCGATCAAGGAATTATCATATGAATCACTGCTAAGACTCCTAAACCAAATGATTTGAGGTCTAATTGGGACTTCTTACTGGGGAGATCCCCTGACATGTTGGCAGATCCAGCACTATCAAAATTTCTAGTGCTAGAAGGAGGGCCAAATGACAAGTTGTGTCCTCCCATCCTATTTTTAACCTTTTCATATCTATCATGGATTCTTGCGCTCTTCTCCCTCTGCAATGTTTTTGAATCACGAAGATGTTTTTGAATCACTTGTCCACTTACACATATGATGGTGAAGGCAAAGTGGCCTGGCCTGAGTTATCACATGACTTTCTTTCCATGCTTCATGAGGAATATGGATGTTCTGACAAACATGCCAGTTTTATGCTTGCATAAACACTTCGCAAATCCCCACATTAGTGGTTGTGCAGCCTATCAACTGATAGCGTGCACTCACTTGAGCAATTCTGCGATATCATTGAAGATACCTTCTATCATTTTGATCCAGAAAATCTTGACCAAAAATTATTACAACAATGGGAGGCTCAGCATGAATCAACTATGGATTTTTGGCAGCCCTTGTGTGATTTGTAGTTTCAAGCTCTGAAGAGCTAGATGAAATTTTTCTATCTTTGGGACTGATTCGAGTATTGCGTTAAGAAATTTGATCGTCCCAAGAAGAAGTTTGAAATCAATACTCACTCAGTGTTCTTCAGTGATGGAAATGCGCAATCACAGACAGATGTGGTCACTGTCACAAGTGATTGTTTGCCATCCCCTCATGAAATAACTTCGCCATTGTAGAGTGATGTTGTAGATCATGTTCACACAGTTGTTCAGTTGTCACATCCTCCTAACATCACTTGGCTTAATTTTCACGTAGATTTGGTTGTGAATCCATCAAGTTGCCATATGCATTTTGTTCCACAACCTTTGTCTTCACATTTGGTTGTTCCTCCCGATGGTACTGTCTTGTGTTCTTCCATTTTGGACTCGACGCTTGTTGTGAACAAGGAACAAGTCATTGATAGAGTTAGTATTGTACAACCAACATGCATTGTCATTCATGAAGAGTATGACTGGGAGCTTGAGTATCAACACTCAGTGAAGGATGACTCACTTCCATCTAAGACCCCTTCATTATTTCCTGACATCTTTGGTGACCTTCCATCCATTATTTTTCATGTATATCTTCATCCATGGATGCGCCCATTTTTATCACTTGTAGGACACACTGGATGTCAGTTCATCATTCGACAATAGAGAGGATAAATTATTCATTGAAAATCCACTTGATCTTTCATCTGCCTTTTCCAGAAACACAAAGGATGGATTTTTCCACTTCTCATCTACCCCTCTGTTTGATTCATCAGATCATGAGGATGCCGATGAAATCGTCAATTTTTATGATCATGGCTATTATGATCCATTTACTCCCATATTCAATCATGATCATGATTCTATCGCTGTTGATTTTTCAAAGCCACTGGTTTATGACGATGAAGTTGAAACAACCAAGACTATTGAGGCACTTTAGCCTGAACTGATGGTTATGTCAGGACCTTGCTCTCTTAGGGTTAGTTTCACTTCAGAACATGAAATTGTTCAATCATTGAAGGCTTCTCATCACTCATCTATATGCATTGATGATCAATATCACACATAGAGCAAACTTCCTCCACTAGAATTTCACGATCCCATCACTCATGCATTGGAGGAATCTTTTATTGCAACCACGCGTGCATGATGAAAGTTGTCTTTGTTTCTTTCGTTTGCTTGCATGTCATAGTCAAGAGTGTGCATAAGCTTTAAAGCTACATGTAGTGTTGCGCATCACCATGATAAGTCCACAAACTGCGTGTCATGTACTTGCACTCAGTTATGTCATGTGGAAACTTTGAAACATGAAGTTTGGTTTTCTTCATTGTTATACCTTTCTTTCTTGTTGGTTAGCACAAATGGGTTGCTCGCTGACCAAGCCTTCACCAACATGGGTCAACCAATGCGCCAGTGGCTGCAATGGACATATCACTTCATGTGATCAGGCCCATGCACCGTTAGTTTAGGAGTACAAGTAGTGTTTGCTTCCTGTGCAGATAGGTGATGCAGGTAACCCTGCTGAGGTACTGACCAATCTTACTAGTAGCAGAGCCATGCTTGTGTTCCTTTGTGACTTCATCAGGGTACTGACCATGCTTGTTGGTAGTGGAGAAACACCAGAGATGAAACTAAGACTCTAAAGACTATACTGCTTGTCCACCAATATACCCCTCAACCCCAATCGAAATAACTTTATTTCCTTGGCTTGGAATGTGTGTCAATCATCCATGAGCTTGGCATATGCTACATCTTACAATCACGCTAGTGTGAAACCAAGAAGAACTAAGAACTAAGCAATACTTTCGGAGGTGTTAGACTTGCTTTTCACGAACAAGGTCCATTCAAAGAGCTGGAGTTTTACCAATGCGTCACCAAGTGTTGTAGCAGTTACAAACACCCTCCAAAATTTTTCCTTAGCTTCATTTTGGAGCCTCCCTACCAACCTTTCATAGCACCATGTCTTCCTTCATCAAGTACACAAGCTTCAGTAATTTTCTTGCAGAAAGACAACCTATCTATCAAAGCTAGATGCACTCCCCTCACAGGTTGTTCCCCCAGACTTGGTCCAGCTGTAGGCTGAGAAGCTCCCTCAAAGAATTGCATAATTCTGGAGGGAAACTAGCTTTCCCTCCATAAATTATGCAATTCTGTCTGGTATCCTACTGGTCTCCAGAATTGCACAATTCTACCAATCAGGCTTCATCCAGAAAATTGTGCAATTCTTCCCAGTAGGGCTGCTCAGCCCAGGAATTGTGCAATCTTGGTTAGCAATCAATTGCTGTACCCAAGAGTTGCACAAATCTCTTGGGCAACCAGCCTAGCTCCCTTCTATAAATGCACATTTTTCCCCGCATTTGAGCAGCCTCCTGCATGTGTAGTTGGGTTGACCAGTTCCACCTGGGACCAAGGAAACTTGACTTGCATGCATGGCTTGCTTTTTCCTAAAATAACAAAAGGAAACATGCAAAAAGCATCTTTTGATTCAGGGAGCTATTTTAGGAAGCTGGAGGTTACATGCAAAGACCATTTTAGAATCTTTCCTCCAAGTGTCGCTTTTTCCTAGATTTGTGGCATGTACATTATGAGCCAAAACTTATTTATTCGATGCATCAGAGCTCATTATTTCACATCAATCTTGGAGCTCTGACATCCCACAACACATCTAGGATTCTTCGACACATTCGGCTCAGCTATTCACGGGTAAGTGCTATCAACTTGTCTTTTTCAACATTTCTGTCGCTTTTTGTGTTTTCACTTGTGTCAGTGTTGTTTGCTTTATTTATTTGCTTGTTGTCATTTACATGCATATAAGCTTGTACTAGCACCATTTCATTTTTCATTGCTATCTCACTATTGTCACCTGCACGAAACTATTTTTCACCCACATACATGTTCTGTTTGCTGAATATTTCATTCAATGTTTGCATGCATGATCAATCACTTCTATTTACACTCAATATCACCATGCATTAATTTTCACATTTTCTTTCAATTGCTCATCGACGGGTCTGGTCAGCCTTGGCCTAGACTCTTCCTCAGCAAGATAGCATTGCGCAATCCAAAGAAGGAAGGCTCTGTCTTCTGCTCCAGAAATGCACATTTTTTCCTAGTGATTGTCCTCCAGGGCTTCTTTGCATTTCTAATGGATAATATCTTCTGGCTGAGAAAATTACGTAATGCAGTCACTAAGTCTGTAGTCATTGCCAGCTGGAATTGCACATTGCGCAATTATAGCAATTAGCAGTCAGCTTGGATTGTGCGTTGCGTAAATCCAGCAGCTAGTCAACCTCCCTAGACAACCCAGACTACTTTTTGCACAATTCTGGTAGCCAGTCCCCTAGCATCCCAAAATAAATTGCGCAATCTTTACCTATCAGTCCCCATATATGTGCTATTTAATTCCCGAATTCTCTTTGGTTTTTGCTAACAAACTTTTTGCCATGCATGTCACTTTGTCTCCAGATCTTTCAAGTGTTCATTCACCTCTTAGCAGTTTAGGATCAATGGCCTCTAAGAGAGTAGGATCAAAGGACACTGGCGGAAGTGCTATTGGAGCAGCAGTTGAGCGAGTGTCCCCATGTCTACCGATCTACAAGGATACCAAGTTGTTTCTAGACAAGGAAATCAAGTTGAAATGGCAAGAGGTCAATGATGCATTTGAAAGAACTTTTGGGGAAGGCCTTGAAGACCACCAGGTATATATGAACATTCACAAGTATAGCTTGTAACAGATTGCATGCAAATACCCCACGTTCTCGTGCATGGACATGATACAATGGATAGTCTCGCACATAGATCTTGAGACAATGACATTGAGCAGTGTGAGCAAGACGAAGATTACAACCTTCTGGGCATAGGATTATGATGAGATGTATCAAATGTCGGAGACTCTACTATCACGGAGATTCCCTTTAGCTTACCCAATAGCAATGCCAACTCTAGAGAAATTTTGAAGAATCGGGTAAAGGAGCTGGGTAGATTTAGGATGACACCCAACCAGATCTACAAGATGGAGATACTGCGAAAGCCATATCAATACTTGGTCATATTTTCATGTCTAATGTATGGTCAAGAAAGCACAGAAACCTTCCCACAGAGTTGGGTGATCGTGCTAGACCAACTAGCCAAAGAAGGAAAACCATGTAACTGGTCTAACATGTTGGCTCATCAACTAAATGAATAGCTAACAAGGGCTCAACAGTCGTTCAAAGGTATGCAAGCAGAAATATACATGTCCGCCTACATATTAGATGTAATCTATGCTCGACAAGAGTTCATGGGTTTCAAGAGGGCATGGTCACCCGCAGAGACTTCTATGAACATGTATTTTAAGTTTTTGTCTGAATGCAACTTCAAAGGAATTATCACACGACTGTCCAATCATTTTTTCACCATGATTTACAAGATGACAGTGAAATAAGAACCACCCTGCATGTCGAAGGCAACAATGGAGGCACTGATATACATTTATGATTAGTATGCCTCACCATCCGGCACCTTCATACGGATGTACAGGGTGGAGAAGCCTCCACATGTTCTACCAAAGCTTTCTTTGGACATACTCGTCATGCAAGAAGTAGCATATCACATCCCGGCAGGATTGATAGCTAGACTACACTAGAAGAAGAAGGCATCCTCACCTGCCCTTCCATTGCGGATTGGGTTATACGAGATATGGAGTTTCAAGCAAGAAGATGTTGAAGAAGAATAGATGAAGAAGTACCCATTAAACCTCCAAAGTTACAATCTGTATGACCCACATTGGCTTGTGAAAGATCACTGCATGAGAGTACAGTTCAACTAGATCCACAGGGCATTTCATTGGGTTGAGGAGGACCCATGGAGATATTTCTACAGTTTCTCTAGACCCAATGAACAAGTCAGCTTCGCTATGGAATGGTTAGTGAATCAATGTGAAGTAGCATCCTGAAGAGTACCAGAAGTAGCAGTAACAACAAAAGTAAGCATACTAGTGTGTGACAAGGGAAAGAGGAAGATTGTTGATCACATGAGGGAAGAACAAAACTACAAGTTTTGAAAAGATCCATTTATGCAGAAAGAAGCTATGGCTATAGAGGAAAAGAGGCAATAGCGCTACAAGCAAATCGCACAAAGCCAAAGGCAAAAGAGATGAATGGAGGAAACAGAGAAGGAGTTGCATGAGTTGAAGGAGAAACACTAAAAGGAAAAGGAACTATGTAAACAGGAGAGGGAAGTGCAACAACAAAAATTACAGCAAGGGTTGCAACATTTGCAAACAGATGAAACAACACCCGTACAAGTAGTGGACTCATCATAATAGCTGGCATCATGTAGACAGGGTGAACCATCATAGGAGCAGAACTTCACTTGTGAGATAGAGAAAACACTTCAACAATTGGATACGGATATGGAGCAACAGGAATTGGAACAAGACATCGAACTCATGCCCCATTGCCACGAGGTCGACTTACCCACTTCACCTCATCCATAAGATGAAAATTTCTCAAGTGACCAAGGAGGCACTTAGATCCTTCGAGATCAGAAAAAGGAGAGATGCACAACATCTCATTCGACGAGTCTCAACATAGAGTTGTGCAGTCTCACAGAGTCTCGACTCCAGATGATCATACATCTCCTGTGAAAGTTGAAGAATGATTTATCATGTATAATGTGAGAAAATATCCAACTGCCTTGGCCGATGCTACCAGAGTGTATACCAAAGCCACTAGCTCAAGTGTTCACTTTTTGATAGTTGAGAATGAGCAAATGGCGAAGGAACTACATATGGCTAAGAAAGGAGGATAGTTGGTGATAGATTCCACCTGAGCTAAACTGAAGAAGGAAATAATAGATGAAGTATTGTCCCTTGACACAGTTATGCAAATGTTGTATTCCAGTTTTGGTACCATGCATAAGGTAGTCGTCCATCTCAATGGATGGCAACAGCGATGCGCTAGAAGAGAATGTACATTGTCGAACGTGCATACTGCTAGTGATTACATGAAAACATGGATGATGATATACAAGGGAGCCCCGCTTCACTTTCCTAAGATGATGAATCCCATAGCATTTGAGTTAAAGGCACGTATCCAGAGTCAGATCCAGAAGTATGAAGAGCTCCTACAACTCATCACTAGTTACATGCTTCCCATGCATGTGTATTCAAGAGTATGGATGTTATACTATGCGCTCATGCGATCCCATCTATTAGGACTCTTACTAAAGTGAAGACAAAGGCACAAGTCTGACTAGAGCTTGACTCATACTTCAATGAGTTGATGCGCATTGGTGTAGAGTTATAAAAAGGTGTCTCTTTCACCTCTAGTTACCTCACATTAATATGTCAATCCAGGAACGTCTTGCTATTTCAAAGAGTGTCTCAGTCTGAGGCTTAGCATTTGTCAGAGTAATGTTCATAGTACAATTGTTTAAAACTACAAGAGTAAATTGATGCACGTCTACAACTTAACTACTTCAAAAGGCTAAATCACACAAAGCAATGTATCAGCCAAGAGTTCGGTAGCAACAACCCATCCCTTTCGTACTGATGAGAACAGATCAGAGGTCTGGGAGCCAGGTAGCAGATGCGGATGCTCACTACAGCCTGAGATCGTTTCTTAGTAAATAAGATATGAAACAGTAAGTAAAGAAAATGGCAATGAAATAGAACAGGGCATCAGTCAAGGGTTCGGTAGCAATAACCCATCCCTTTCATACTGATGAGAACAGATCAGAGGTCTGGGAGCCAGGTGGCAGATTCCGACGCTCACTACAGCCTGAGATTGTCCTTAATAAATAAGAAGTGAAATAGCAAGTAAAGAAAACAGCAAATTAGCAGTCTTGAAATGGAACAATAGTCGAAATGGAACAACAATTCAGAAATGGAACAACAACTGAAATGGAACAGCAATTCAGAAATATGCAGTAACCAAGTTCATCAAGCTGTAACTCTATTTAATCACACCAATCCAAACACCAATCCTTCGCTCTTAAAGATGTACATATACTATGGAACAACACTACCTACGGATCCAAGACGGAACAATACTAAAACCCATATAAACACAACATGCTTAATCTGACTCTGTTATCGTTCTAAATAAAAGCATACGATTGCATCTCAAGACGAAAACAGTAACATTCAAGGATTCAATAATCATGTGAAATCAGAACCTTCAAGATAAATGCTGTAATGCTAAGGCACAATCACATAGAACTCTGTAATGGAATGACGGTATCCCGTAGAGATTAACCGTATTATACCAACACTTAAAGGATTGGTAACATGATGTAGCGTCAATACAACACTTTTATTTGCAGGAATATTAAATGAGTTAAAGGAAATAGAGCATGTAACATAAACATTATAAAACACAACAGATTACTAGATCACGTCGATAAACAAACCACACAGAAACCACGCGTAATGGTACAAGAGCAAGTGTCCTCCAGGGCCAGGCTCTTAGCCTCTAGGGGTACACCGCTTAGGATTGATCTAGGCTAAAAGATAAAAGAGAAACTGAGTCTGTATTAATGCATGAAGAAAAATTACAGTAACTCAAGTCTTAACAGAACATAACGATCATAGTCCTGATCTTTCTTAAAAGAAATTACATAAAATTCCTCCCTCTAGCCAACAACGCTATCCCTTATATAAGGATGATGACGGAGATATCTAGATGCAGAAATAGATAAAACAACGATCCCTCAGGATCTAAGATCTTGAGGGATTCACAGAATCGTTAATCCTGAGTCACTTCTTTCCTTTTCTGCTCCGAGCTGGTATCTCCGCTTCCTTTCTGGGTTGGTCCGTTTTGATCTGGTTTGCACGTGGTCTCCCGTTGAAGGGACAGTAGTTAAGTCATATTTGTATTTTCCTTTAGGATGGCCACTTTCCGTTTTTCCTCCCTCCTACACATAGGAATGACAATTATCAGCGTTCTCTATTAATCTCACATGTTTCGTTATAATTCCTTATTATTGTCTAAGTTTCTAATGCAAAAAGTCTTATAAGTACTAATGAAAAGATACTGAAATAACCATCAAAACATACCTTCTTTGATACTCCACACACCCCCCAGCTTACCCTTTTTCATGGCCTCATGAAAACATTGTAGTTGACATGCAAGGCAGTGAGTGAGTAGGTTGGAGATGGAATCTCATGTGAGGGCCTACAACCATGATGCGAAACTAAATGATCAAAGAAATGGCCTATCTGACCCTTAGGCATCTCATACAGGGCTTGGTATCTAGGTGCAGGATGCCAAATGATTGGACTCCGGAACCTATATCCTAACCAGGATGGCCCTGCCCTCAAAACAATTTAGAGGGGAAATCAGTTAGCAGCAAGTTTAAAATTCTCATACTTAAATGGTTCTCTGAGCTGGATGTTCGGATTAGATATTCGATATCGAAATTTAGCTGCTTCAATGACAGGGTCTTTAATAGAGGAAAAGTATTCAAGTCCCTGCCGAATGATTGCTTCATGCATGGGTCCTAATGCTTCAATCACTCTTGGAGCCTTCATGAGATCTCTATGTCTCCTCCATAACTGTTTTGGGTCCCTAGGCTCAGCTCTTACCCATAGATCTAATCCGTTTTCTTGTCTTTGAAAAGCGTTGTAGGCTTTAAGCCATTTAATTTGATTGACTGCAAATGAGATAAATGCTTGCAATTGAATGTCCCCAACAAAAGGGCCAGGGTTCAGTTCGGTCTCTTATTCTATTACAAGGTTATGCAAGTAAAATTCACACAATAACCTTTGCACTTTTACCCCATAATGTTTACAGCAATTTATAAAATCATCTATAGTGTTAATTTGTATGGGAGCAGCTGCTTTAATAGCCTTTATCTTCAATTGTAAATACCTTTCCATTAGAAATAGGGCATATTTCTTGGCAGGGGCTCTACATGCTAGGACGTCATTTTATAGAGAACAGAAGGTATCCATCTGTTTGATAACTACATCTAATCTACAAGTTACCTTTGCAACTTTCTCTTGTTTCCCTTCGCCATCCTTCGAAAGCTTGGCTTTCAAATAAGTTGACGTTCCTTAGCTGCTGCTGTAGTTCTTCATATTTTTCTCGGGGGACCGTTTGCTCCCTAATATTTTCTGCTTTTTGCTGGGCCTGCTTCAAACCTTTGTGAAGGGTTATCGTTTTCGGATCCTTTTTCCATGCAGCCGTGGAGGCTGGGAGATTTACCTGAACTTTCTTATTGCGCTGCTTCGAGTTCAGAACCCTTATTACTCCCGAAGGTGGTGCCTCCGTCTAAACCATCTTATCATCCTTTTCAATTTTAACATGAACACCAGCCCACTACTGTTCCTTTTCAATTGGAACAGCAGTCTAATTTTCAGCTTCATTTGGAACAACAGCTTGGCTTTTGTGAGGGTTTTGAGCAGTGGAATGGATTCTGGTCCTCTGCCTTTTGCCCTTAAGGGATTTTACTAGTGTGGTCAGACCTTTTCTTCCTGAAGTCCCTTTTACCCTTTGCCTCGCCTTTAGAACCCTAATCTTCTGGTGAAGTTGGACTATTATGTTCAACAATCTTTGTTGTTCCTTTCGTAGTTCCCTTATTTCCATCATTTCTTCAGAAGGAACAGCAAGTTGTTCACTGCAGTTTGGAATGTGGCTAGCTTCCTAATTTTCTCCCTGGGGTGGTTGTTCCGGGGTAAGAACCTTAATTGGCTCTGTTATTTCTTGGGCTAACTCTTCTTCTTCCCTTATTTCCTTCGGACTTTCTTCTGGTGCCTTCTGATTAGAAACACGTTGTTCCTGCTCAGCATTTTCTAATTTCTTTTCATTATGAAAGGACAAATTTTCTACTTCCGCCTCTTCTGCATGCGATTCCTCGGGTGAATCTTTCTCCTGGGGTTTCTCTATGGCATGGAGGTTTGATGGACTCATGGGTTGGCCATATTCACCCATATTGGCCAAAATTTTGGCCAATTCATCTTCCCCTAACGGGTTTTGTAATGGGCTACCTTCCTACTGTTCCATTCCTTCCTCCTGCTCGGACTGCTCAGCTTCTTTTCCCTCGTCTCCTTCCTCTTTAGATTCCTCATATTTTCCATCTTCTCTTTCTGTAAATTGCTCTGCCTCCTCTTCTTCTTCTTCTGTTTCTGCCTCTGCAGACTGCTTTGCTTCCTCATCATCTTCTTCTTCTGTTTCTGCCTCTGCAGACTGCTCTACTTCCTCGTCGTCTTCTTCTTCTGTTTCTGCTTCTGCAGACTGCTTTGCTTCCTCGTCATCTTCTTCTTTTGTTTCTGCCTCTACAGACAACTCTGCTTCCTCGTCGTCTTCTTCTTCTTTTTCCTTGCTTGGGATTTGCTCATCTTCGATTTCTATTGTCTGGCTCGTGCCTTCCTAGGGCTTCTCCAGCCCCCTCGTAGCCATGTGAGTCGTGCCGATTTTCTGTGTTTTTCTGGTTGTTCGAGTGTGCTGGTGTCAAGTTTCCGTTTTTCAGATTTCTTTCATTTTTCAGGTTGCTCTGTTGTGCAAGTGTCCTGCTTTCGTTTTTCTGAACGTTGGGGTGTGCTAGTAACTTGTTTTCATTTTTTCAGGCGTCCGGATGTGGCCAACCCTCCATTGATGATGGTAATTAGTTCTTCCCAGCTGCTCTGCTGCTGTGTGAGACTATAGTTAACTATCAACCAAATTAATCCATGGTGGCTGACGACTGAATCTACGTGTTGTGCTCTTTTCATGCTTCATGTAACGTCATGAAGTAGTGAATTCAACAATGCGGGTAAATTCATAGTACATTTTTGTTTTAAAACAGCTAGGAGTTTAAGATGTCGTGGTCTTACCACATCTTTTCGGCCTTCACAGGTGATGTAGCTTTGGATGATTTTTGCTAATTCCGCCCATGGCTCTCCTAGCGTTGCTAGCAGCACCCCCTTTCCTCGAATTGTCAAGCTCTGGCCCTCGTCCTGAAAGATTTCTAAAATCTTCTGCAGGCTTTCCTTCTTTATCGTCCATACTGGTCTAGTGTCTGGCAGTCTCGAGACTTCTGCTATTATGTCATCGGTGACTGTTATTCGTCTTCCTCTTACTGTGGAGTAGTATTCCTGCAAATTCTGTAAAAATTTAATCGCTACTATTTCATTGGACTCCTTCAGGTGGTTGAGATAGGTCAGCCATCCTGCTTTTTTCAGGATTTTTCGGACTGCAGCTGAAACAGTTAACTCTTGCGGTTCTAGGTGAACTGACCTTCCTCCCATAGTTTCACTGCAAATTCTCAAAGGAACGACAGTTGTTTGTTAAAAAGAAGAGAAGTTGATGGCGTATTACTCGTTCAAATTCTAATGCTACGGCATATGCAGTGGAAATGGCTTTGAACAGCAGCTCATGCAGAAGAAAACAAAAATAGAAAAAGATAATATTGTTGATCCGTGTTGTGCCCGAGTACACAATTTCTCAAATAACTTACTGACACGTGCTCTAGGGAATGATGAGGTTACCCTCCCCCCCCGCCGCAATGTGATAAGTTGTCCCAGCCGTCAAATAAAGGAGCAGCGCCTGTTCTGCCGCGAGGTCTTTATGGAACAGCTATGGCAATATGCCATGCTTACAAAAACATCCTATTACTGAAATCGAGGTATAAAGTTACATCGCTTTAATACGTAAGAGACTGCGATGATTTGATGGAAATTCGGGGATAAGACATTTGTCGTAAATAGAGAGTCTCATGCGGTCACTATCACTAGTTCTGTAATGATTGGTGATAATATATAGTCATGCGTTATATGGTTGGGTAATATTATATAATTAGTTACCACGACATAAGAAACAAGAGGATGCAATCTTCTTACCTATTGGTGTAAAAAAGCGACTTCAATACTATTAACAGTGCTCTGCTGCTGACAGGTGTCCATAACCTTCGCTGAGTTGTTTATTTCACCCCTGGAACCATAGTCCTTTGTGTATGCCAGGAAACATTGTGTAATGTCAAAATGTAGGCCATTACGCTGGCTTGGTGACCAGTTAGTCATAATGCCATTCACGAGGGAGGAGCGAATAGTGGGCAGGCCGACTCATGATGAGACCTCCTGTTCCAAGGGTTGTTTGTTTGATATCCCTTTTGGACCATTTCCCAGGTGTGGTGGTCATAGTGGGAATGCCACTTCGCTTCCGTCATGATGATCATGGTAGGCCAACTCGTAATGAGACTTCCTATCCTGCAATTTGACAATTTAGAAACCATGTTTTGCTTCCTCTTTTTTTCCTGTTTTTCGTAAAGAGCCTTTCCTGTTTATACACAAAGGGTGGTTCAACACTCCTTAAGAGTAGGAATGGTGGAAGAAGTCTTAATATCCCAATAGAAAGGTATATATCCTTTGCTCTTATTGCTGAATGATAATCAGAGAGGATTAAAAAGGGACCCACATGATACAGATAACCAATCTTAACAGAATTAGTAGAGCAATGGCAACAAAAGATGATGAATAAGCATGTCTTTCCTTGCGTCATTTCACCAATTCAGGGCGGTCCCTTATAAAGATAGTGATTTATGATTGACTGATTTTCGTATGCTGTGTTTTTTTTCCCATTACATAAGTTCATAGCCGTATTCAAAAAGACTTGAAAGAACGTTAGCAATAAGCATCCTTAATCTAGAATAGAAAAAGGAATAACGTGTTTCACAAAGAGAGAAAAATCATATAAGTAGTGTTCCTTTCGAGGAAGGGCACAAAAACAGTTCAAAAATGCTTGTCCATTTAGAGAACAACAGAAATCATCAGTGCTGTTCTTTTTGAAAATGAACAACATGAATCAAAAAAGTGTCGTTCCTTTGAAAAAAGGAATAGCAAAAATCAAAAAAGTGTTGTTCCTTTTGGAAAAGGAACAACAAAAATCAAAAGTGTTGTTCCTTTTGGATAAGGAACAGAAAAAACACACAAGTGCCATTCCTTTGGAAAAGGAACAAAAAAAACACACAAGTGCTGTTTCTTTTGGAAAAGCAACAACAAAAACACACAAGCGCTATTCCTTTTGGAAAAGGAACAACAGAAAGCAAAAGTGTTGTCCCTTTTGGAAAAGGAACAGCAAAAATCACAAGCACTGTTCCTTTTGGAAAAGGAACAGCAAAAACACAAGCGTTGTTCATTTTGAAAAAGGAACAACAAAAACACACAAGTGCTATTCCTTTTGAAAAAGGAACAGCAAAAACACACAAGTGTTGTTCCTTTTGGAAAAGGAACAGCAAAAACACACAAGTGTTGTTCCTTTTGGAAAAGGAACAGCAGAAAGCAAAAGTGTTGTCCCTTTTGGACAAGGAACAACAAAAACACAAGTGTTGTTCCTTTTGGAAAAGGAACAGCAGAAACACACAAGTGTTGTTCCTTTTGGAAAAGGAACAGCAGAAAGCAAAAGTGTTGTCCCTTTTGGAAAAGGAACAACAAAAACACAAGTGTTGTTCCTTCTGGAAAAGGAACAACAAAAACCAAAGTGTTGTCCCTTTTAGAAAAGGAACAACAGAAAACCAAAAGTGCTATTCCTTTTGGAAAAAAAGGACAGTTGAAGTAACAAAACCTGTTGCAAAGATATGTACAAAAATAATTCAAGAAGTTATGTACAAATTGTAAGGAAAAGTAATTTCTTAGTGAGTTATAGGTGAGGAAGACTTGTCTTCCTCCCCTAATATATCCATATCTGAATCTTGGCGTAACTGTTGGCAGAAGGACTCCTGAGTAAGTGGTTTGCGATAAAGATGGACTCGATGGCCGTTTGCCTTAAAGGTATATCCAGAACCATCAATAGTAATTAGGGTAAGGGTACCATTGTCATGTACTTTCTGGATTTCATATGGTCCCAGCCAACGAATCTGGAGTTTCCTAGGGAAGTCCTGAAACCTGGAGTCATATAAAAGAGCCCAGTCTCCTTCGTGGAAGAATCTATTTTTAATGAAAGCATCGTGCCATTTAGCTCTCTGTTGCTATACCAAGGCAATGTGTTGAAGTGCAGAGAGCCTAATTTCATCCAGCTCATTGATTTGTTGTAGTCAATTAGTCTGTGCCTCAGTTAAGTCTAAACCAACTTCTTGTGTTGTTCGTAATGTCTGGATTTCAAATTCTATAGGAAAAGTAGGTTGTTTTCCGAACATTAGCTAGTAAGGTGAGTGACCAGTGGTGCTTCTCCACATTGTTCTATAATCCCACAGTGCTTCAAGTAGTCTGGCAGCCCAATCGCGTCTATGTGATGCAACTGTTTTTGTTAAAATTGTTTCTATTATCTTATTGTTGCTTTCTACTTGCCCATTTGCCTGTGGGTGATATGGGGTGGTAATTTTATACTGGACATGATAGTTGTTGAGTGTTGCAACTATTCTGTTCCCAGCAAATTGTGGCCCTCCATCTGTAATTATCTCTCTAGGGAGGCCATAGCGTACAAATAGATGGAGCAGAAACTGTATGACAGATTCTTCTGTAGCTCTGGGCAAGGCCTCTGCTTCAACCACTTGGTGACGTATTCTGTTGCCACCAAAATGTATGTTTTCTGGTTTGATGGTGGGTTGATTGGTCCCACGAAATCAAGAGCCCAATGCTCAAATGGTTCGATGACTAGCTGTGGTTTCAAAGGCATCTCATCCGAGTGACTAGGGTGTCCCGCTCTCTGGAAACTGTCACATGCTTGGACAAATTTCTTTGCATCTTTGAAAATTGTGGGCCAATAATACCCTGTGTGTAATACTTTATGTACAGTCCTGTAATCAGCGAAATGTCCACCACATGGTCGGTCATGGCAGGCTTTCAATATATCAAAAATTTTGTCTTGTTGAATGCATCTCCTGGTTTGCATGTCTGCCCCTGTGTGAAACAAATAGCCCCTAATCCAGGAAAATTGGGTACTTCGCTGAACAATATGTTTTCGCTCATTAGGGGTTAGATGCTTTGGTAACTTACCTACTGCTAGGTAATTGGCAACATCAGCATACCAGGGTGTTTGAACAGCAACGACAAAGAGATGCTCATCTGGAAATTGATCTTCAACTGTAGCTGCATCAACTTGTTTTGGCATTCTTGAGAGGAAATCAGCTACCGGGTTTTCTTTCCCGGGTCGATCCTTGATTGTAATATCAAATTCCTGCAATAAAATCAGCCATCTAGTTATTCTGCCATTTGTGATAGGCTTGTTTGATAAATATTTTATAGCAGAATGATCTGTGTACAAGATAACAGGATATCCAGTAATGTAATGTTTGAATTTATTGACAGCATGTATAACAGCTAGAAATTCTTTTTCAATGACAGTATAATTTAATTTAGCAGGGGATAGATTTTGCTAATGTAATAAATTGCATATGGTTTTCTATCCTCCTCCTGTCCAAGGACCGCTCCAATGGCTGTGTCTGAGGCATCAGATGATATCTGGAATGGTAAATCCCAATTCGGTCCTCAAAGGACTGGGGCTATAGATACGAGCTTCTTTAGATCATTGAAGGCATGTTCACATTTCTCTGTCCAAAGAAAATCGACGTTACCAGTTAGTGCATACAAGGGTGTAGAAATACGTGAATAATGTTCTATAAACCTTCTGTAGTAACCAGAGAATCCAAGAAAGCTATGTACCTTTGTTTGAGTAGTAGGAGTAGGAATAAGCAAAAGTATTTGGATTTTGGCTGGGTCTACCTGAATGCTAGCTGCCGAAATATAGTGTCCTAAAATAAGTCCTTCCGTCATCATCATATAACATTTTTCATGACTTAAACAAAGCTTGGTAGCTATGCAACGTTGTAGGACCTTTTCTAGTGTGTCCAATGCTAGATCAAACTCATCTCCATATGGAGTAAAGTCGTCCATATATACTTCCAGTCCTTCATTTATTAGATCTGCAAAAATGCTAAGGATAGCCCTTTGGAATGTGGCAGGGGCATTGCATAAGCCAAAAGGTAAAACTCAGTAGGCGAATGTTCCCCAAGGACAAGTAAAAGTAGTTTTGTTCTGATCTTCAGGGGCAATCTGTATTTGGTTATACCCACTGAAGCCATCGAGGAAAGAAAAGAATTTCTTCCCCGCCAAAGTGTCCAATACTAGGTCGATGAATGGGAGATGAAAGTGATCTTTTTGCGTTGCTTTATTTAGCTCCCTGTAGTCCACGCAGATTCTCCACTTTCCATTCTTTTTCGGTACCACCACAAGCGGGGAGACCCATTTACTATCAGAGATAGGGTAGATGAAGTTAACATCTAAAAGTTTTTTGAAGCTCGGCTTTTACTACTTCTTTTAGATGAGGATTTAGTCTTCTCTGAGGCTGCCTAACAGGTCTTGCATCATTTTCTATGTATATGTGGTGTGTACATAATTGGGGGTCAATTCCTTTCATATCAGGGTAAACCCATGTAAATGCTTCTTTATATTTCCTTAAGATATGGATGAGCTTTGTTTCTTGTTCGGGTGCGAGGTCGGCGTTAATGTTTAAGGTTTTTCCAGGTTCAATTTCCATAATTTTACTATGTGCAACCGAAGTGACAGGGATTGTGTGATCATGTGTATCTTTCAGAGGTTCCTCTTCTACTTCGTTATCAAATGTTGCTTTTATCATATGACACTGGGTACGAGATGTGAGTCAGTTTGACTAATGAAATTACTAATGGCATCATCTTCTGTTTGGTCTTTGAACTCAAGTGCTTCTTGTATAGTTAATGGAGATCTAATGTTATCAGTAAGATATGATATAGGTGCCTATTAGTTTTAACTATTATGATGCTTGGCTGCGCTGGGGGATATAGTACTAAATTCTTGATATACGCCCCCTTGGTTATGATCATGTTCCCTTGTCGACAGCCGATATAGGCATTAGCGGTAGCAAGCCAAGGTCTTCCTAAGATTAATGGATGTCCATCAAGTCGGATTTTAGGATTTATTATCAGAAAATCGGTTGGGTATTCCCAGGAGTCAACCGAGACCATGACATCATGTAGTATGCCTTCCGGCCTAACCACAGATCGATCAGCCAATTCTAACAAAGTGGAGGTGGGTTCTGTAGATGTAATGCCTAGCTTTTGGCAAGTAGTGGTTGTCAATATATTGATTGCAGCTCCAAGATCAACTAAGGCATTGGGCAGGGTTTGACCATAAATTTGAACGGTTACTATTGGGTTTCCTGGGTCTTCATACTTAATGGGTGTTTCCTTTCCTGATAATAGGTCAGATAAAGTGCCGACTACTTGAACTCTCGGATTATTTATTATATTCCTCCTTGGTCTTTTTATGCACAATTCTTTAATGGTTTTCGCGTATATCAGGATGTCTTAAATGACCCGGAGGAATGGAATTTTTATGTACAAATTTTGTAATTCTCCCAGAATGTCAAAATTAGGTTGTTGTATAGGTCGAGGTATGACTAATCTTTCTGGGAACAGGGGAGAGGATGTGTTTGCTTGACTATGAGTTTGTTTTCTATTCGCATCCTCCTTTTATGACAGATGTTCTCTAGGTAACTGATCTTCAATTTGAACTGTTTTATTTCCCTCTATTTGAATAATACGCCCAGATCTTAGCTGAAGATCATTGTACTCCCTCAGATCGGGTCCTTCTTCTGGTGTTTCTAAAATTTGGAGAGCTTGGACCAGTCTGTTATTTGGATTGGGATTGGGTTGGGCTGGGAGTTGAGGTCTCAGATTAGATTGGGGATTTTGCTGGAAAGCTGGCAGTGTAGGTTGAGGGAGAGGAATATTTTCTACTGGCTGCTGTGTTGGTCTCTGCCAATTAGTCTACCAGACTGAGCTTTGTGAAGTGGGGGGAGTCCATTGTGGTGGGTATGGGTTTCTTTGCCAGTACGGTGGGGGATAAGGAGGATTCGACCAACTAGATTGGCTTGTATGATTTAGCCACGGGTTCTCAGAAGGATATGACTATGGTGACCAGTTTGGAAATGGGGGCTGAAACTGACTTTGCCATGTATTATACTGTTGAGTACTGTACTGCGGATACTGAAAAGGAGAAGTTGGATCTGAAAACATACCAGTTTGTCGTCACTGCCACTGACGGTGCTGGTTGAGTAAATATACTGCTTTTGGTTCTTCTTCTGCCTCCTTATATACCACTTTCAGTCCAGGTAATGAGGGACAACTTTATGTAGAGTGATCCCTTGTACAGATGGCACATGTTTGGATTGTATCTAGTGGACACTCCTTATGGTTATGCTTCTTCCTGCATCTCGGGCAGAAGATTGCCAAATTCTATTCTGCCTCCATTTGCTTTTGCTTGGCATGCAAAACGTCCAATTGTGTAGTTAGTGTTCCTAGTATATCAGTTTTAACATTTTCAAATAAATTTCCAATTTCCACACGCGTTACTCCTTCTGATGGGATTTTGTTTTCTCTTGCAAACCGATCATGTTCTGCTGGTTTGATTTGTGTGCTGCCTCTCGAACTCCTGATGCATAAATCAATTATGTCAGCAAAACTTTCTTGATAAATATCCCCTTTCCCCATAATGTTTAATGTTTCAATCCATTGCTCTTTCATGCCCCTGATAACGTGTTTTCAACACGTTATCAGGCAAAGGCAGTGATGCATAGGGAGATCTTTGTAGATTATACTGGAAACGTTCCACATACTCTTATAATGTTTCGTTTGGTCTAGCTATCATCTGGAATATTTCATCTTTTAGTTCTCTAGACCTGCAATAGTCTTGCTATTTTTTTTAAAAAGACTATTTCATTTGTTCCTAGTTATTTATAACCCCACCACCTAATCCCATAAGCTATCTTAAAGCAACCCCTTTCAGAGTAGAGGGGAACAATTTTAGTTTCTGGGGGTCAGTGGTGTAATCATATCCCCTGCACAGTACATCAAATTCAAATAAAAATGCATCTGGGTCCTCCGATGTAAGCCCGTGAAATGTAGGGATATGTTGAAGGGTGATTGCTTTCATGGGGGCATTTGCTGTGGAAGCCTCTATGGGGTATTGTAATGCAGAGGTTTGGGTGTTTAGCAGATTTTGAGCCATTGGGTCAAATATGTGCCAATAACCTTCCGGAATATCTAAGAGGGTATTCCTAGGTTGAGAGGGAATGTCTTTGACAGGAACAGTTTTAATAGCACTTCCTCTATCTGGGATTTTTGTCTGAGGGGATTGGGTCCCTTCAATAATAATTTTTGCCGCACTCCCTTTGTCTGGGCTATTCAATGGCTGAGTTATCCTAAGAGGAGATCTCAGCTCCTCAGTCTCCCCTGTTTCCCCTTCACCTTCACAAAGATTACTGAAATTCCCTTCCTGCAATAGTTCTGGAATAGAATTTTCAATTTCTTGAAAGTCCTGTTCGTCAGTTTGACTATGCACCTCAGCAAAGGCTACAAATGATGAACCTGTGGCCTGAAGGGAGCTAGTAGTCTATTTGGAAATAACTTTCCTGGGTCCTACTGAAGGCTGAGATTCGGCTTTCTTATAGATTTCGTCTATGAAGGTTGATTGACCAAGGGTCACCGGCCCCTTAGCTTTTTCTGGCTTTGGCAAAGGTTTGGAATTTTTCTCCATATTTTTTTGCTTATTCATGCACTCAATTTAACTACTAAATCCTTCTTAAGCAGCTAGCAACAAATCTGCAGGAAAGCGGGCAAAGGAGCAGGGCTTTTACATGCTCTGTACATAGGTTCTTACTTTCTGTTTTCAAAACCCAATTCTTCCCTAGGAGGTTCATACACTACCCTGAAAAGAACAAATGGCTACGCTCTTTCCCCGGCAACGATGCCAAAATGTAGAGCTATAAAAAGGGTCTCTTTCACCTCTAGTTACCTCACATTAATATGTCAATCCAGAAATGTCTTGCTATTTCAAAGAGTGCCTCAGTCTGAGGCTTAGCATTTGTCAGAGTAATGTTCATAGTACAGATGTTTAAAACTACAAGAGTAAATTGATGCGCGCCTACAACTTAACTACTTCAAAAAGATAAATCACACAAAGTAATGTATCAACCAAGGGTTCGGTAGCAACAACCCATCCCTTTCGTACTGATGAGAACAGGTCAGAGGTCGGGGAGCTAGGTAGGAGATGCCGATGCTCACTACAGCCTAAGATCGTTTCTTAGTAAATAAGAAATGAAACGGCAAGTAAAGAAAATGGCAATGAAATAGAACAGTGCATCAGTCAAGGGTTCGGTAGCAATAACCCATCCCTTTCGTACTAATGAGAACAGATCAGAGGTCTGGGAGCCAGGTGGTAGATGCCGACGCTCACTACAGCCTGAGATTGTCCTTAATAAGAAGTGAAATGGTAAGTAAAGAAAACAGCAAATCAGTAGTCTTGAAATGGAATAGCAGTCGAAATGGAACAACAATTCAAAAATGGAACAACAACGGAAATGGAACAGCAATTTAGAAATAAGCAGTAACCAAATTCATCAAGCTGTAACTCTATTTAATCACACCAATCCAAACATCAATCCTTCGCTCTTAAAGATGTACACATACTATGGAACAACACTACCTATGGATCCAAGATGGAACAATACTAAAACCATATAAACACAACATGCTTAATCTGACTCTGTTATCATTCTAAATAAAAGCATACGGTTGCATCTCAAGACGAAAACAGTAACATTCAAGGATTCAATAATCATGTGAAATCAGAACCTTCAAGATAAATGTTGTAATGCTAAGGCACAATCACATAGAACTCTGTAATGGAATGACAGTATCCCATAGAGATTAACCGTATTATACCAACACTTAAAGGATTGATCACATGATGCAGCGTCAATACAACACTTTTATTTGCAGGAATATTAAATAAGTTAAACGCAACAGAGCATGTAACATAAATATTATAAAACACAACAGATTACCAGATCACGTCGATAAACAAACCACACAGAAACCACGCGTAATGGTACAAGAGCAAGTGCCCTCCAAGGCCAGGCCCTTAGCGTCTAGGGGTACACCACTTAGGATTGATCTAGGCTCAAAGATAAAAGAGTAACCGAGTTTGTATTAATGCATGAAGTAAAATTACAGTAACTCAAGTCTTAACAGAACATAACAATCATAGTCCTGATCTTTCTTAAAAGAAATTACATAAAAGTCCTCCCTCTAGCCAACAATGCTATCCCTTATATAAGGATGATGACGGAGATATCTAGATGCAGAAATAGATAAAACAACGATCCCTCAGGATCTAAGATCCTGAGGGATTTGCAGAATCGTTAATCTTGAGTCACTTCTTTCCTTTTCTGCTCCGAGCTGGTATCTCCACTTCCTTTCCTAGGTTTGTCCATTTTGATCTGGTTTGCACGTGGTCTCCCGTCGAAGGGACAACAGTTAATTCATCTTTTTCTTTTCCTTTAGGATGGCCACTTTCCGTTTTTCCTCCCTCCTGCACATAGGAATGACAATTATCAGCGTTCTCTATTAATCTCACATGTTTCGTTATAATTCCTTATTATTGTCTAAGTTTCTAATGCAAAAAGGCTTATAAGTCCTAATGAAAAGATACTGAAATAACCATCAAAACATACCTTCTTTGATACTCCACAATTGGCACCAACCCATACTTGCCAATCAATGTAGACATCATGCACAAGTATGTTGTTGGTCTAACTGCATTGAAGAAAATGATGTGCATTCTTCCAGACGAGTTCGAAAGAGGAGCCCAAGTAGTGTACCCAGATGTTATGGAGGCAAGAGTCAGGTTGTAGAAAGATATCACTTTGGAGCACACAGACACCATCACAGACTACCGATCTTAGCATCAGTTCATTATTGTTGATCACAAGGAGGATGTTGAAGAATTGGATTTCCACGGTTTTCCGAGTCATAGTGATGTCTAGCATGGCTTGGTCAATCCATTTTGTATCACATGGGTACATGTGCATCATAATTTAACGTCGTTTCAAGTGTAAGTCAGGTGTTGATAGTAGGATGTAACAGTCATAGAGTAGATGAAGAGTCATGAGGGTAGATGAACTGTCACAAAGGGGAATGTCAAGGGTCACCCCACCCTTTGCTATAAATATTCCCTCATAACTCATTGTAAAGGATTTTTGTTAGCTAAGCTTCTGATAAGACTATCTTGGAGAGAGCTTGGACAGTATTGTAATGAGCCTTGGCTTCTCCACTACATAGAGCTAGTACATCTCTTTCGAGGAGCAGGTGGTTGTGGTTGTAACATTTCGATTTCAGAACTAGTGGTTGGACATGGATGTATTGTATGACTGGAACTTACACTTCTTAATATAATAAGAGCCAACACATTTCATGCATATTTTGCATTGTATTCTATGCTATCTTGTTTACTCTCAATCATATAGATATATTATTATATATATTATATTATAAATATATATATATATATTATATATATATAGATAGATAGATAGATATATATATGCTTACGCATGCATACAAGCTAGCTGTGTTATGTATGAATGTTTGTGAAATGTGTTGCTGTTTAAACCATCACTTTGGGATTGCTAGCTAATCCTTCCATGTTGTGATGCATCTTTGCTTGTGTGTTCCCTTCTTAACTCCATGCTATCATAGGTTTCCAAGGGGCGCACTCATCTCAACCCCCATGTGTTAGAACCTCTCATGCACCATCATTGGCCCGCTGCATCTGTCACAGCCTTACTACCAAAAGAGTTATTCTACTTTCCTCTATGGGAAATCATGGTCAAGAAATTACCATACGATCCACTACTAGGACGCCTACACCAAACAGTCTGAGGTCTAATTGGGACTTCTTACCGGGGAGATCCCCTGACATGTTGGCGGTCCATCACCATTAAAACTACCCTTCCTACCCTAAAGACTCGCCCTCTACGCTGGAGGTTTGTGAACTCTAATCTCCCTTTGGATGCACCTATTGGGTATTCTTATCAACTATAGGTAAATCAAAAATAACTTTGGATCTAGTCTCACTGCTGGGAAATGAAGCCTTGACATACTTGATAAGTGCACAACCTTTGTACAACACTTAATGATCTAGACTGAACTATCGAATTCTAGTGACAATATCTCTCAGTATGGATAGTTCCCTATTATCTGTATGCCCCATCCTCATGTGATGGGAAATTAAGCGTTGACCAAATTTCCAAACACACAACCTCTAAACACCCCCTAATTTTCCAGACCGGACTCTAGAAGTGCAATTATGATGTAGATGCCCCATCCTTCTACGACAAAAATCAAATAGGCTCTAATTTTCTTTCATGAATTACTAAACATGCTTTCCCCATAACCTGTATAAGTTTCCTTCCCTCTATCAAATCCTCACTACTAAGCCTAAATTAGCTCCCTCTCGACACATGAACACCTACCCTTTCTGGAAAATAACTACATAACTTTTGTCCCCCATGACTAATACATACAATATGTTCTTATTTAGAGTAGGCATATGCAAGACCTCCTAAGAATTAGATGATCCTCTTGATTCAATTTGGAATTGCATCCTCCCTTGTCCCCTTAATACATACTTGGCATCATCACCAAACTCCACATTGATCCTTGAGTCATCCTTTAAATTTTGACTAAATAACTCTCATGCTTCAATCATGTAGTGTGAGGCACCACTTTACGAGTACAAAGGAATCCTAAAAATAGTGTTAATAGGAAAGTAAGAAAGAAGGGAAACATCATTCTCAAACATTGTTTCAAATTCACTTAGTTGGGTCTTTGCTACTATTACTACCTACTATGTATTCCATTTTCCTTTCTTCTTCTCTAGACACTAAGAAGCATAGTTACATTGCTACGGAAAAGAAATCACTTGATCTTTCTCGTGTCTTTCTTCTTTCCAAGTTGATGTCCTTCTTCGTCATTGTTACCTTTCATGGTAAAAAGATTCCCTTTTCCCTTCTTTGTCTTGCTGATGATGGTGAAGTTTTCATCACCACTACCCTGCTTGTTATATTTTGAATCCTCTCAAGTATCTTCCTAAATTCATTACTCTCATAGTCTCTTCTAGTCTAGATTTTTTTCTTGAGCACAAATCCCCTTCACAAATGGTTCCCAAGGCTTGGTGAACCCATTTAAAGCTACATTCACTAGCTCTACATCTATGATCTTATGTTTAACTACTACAAAATCATCACATATATGTGTGATCCTAATAAGGTAACTTGTAACATTGTCGAATTTATTAATCTATCACTCACAAATCTTGTTCTTCCTAAGTATTTTCCAATTCATCTTGTAACTCTGGAAGAGACCAACAAGGTAATCAAAATTTTCTTGGATGTTGTCTTTTCTGGCACATGTGAGAATAGGAAATATTCCATAGCATTTGATATCACCCTCTTTGCATTGACATCATTCTTTTCATGTACTTCCTAATCTTTAGGATATGCTTGCACTATAAGGACATTCTCCACATTCACCCATAAGTCTTTCCCTTTCAAGACCAGTGTGACTCTTTCCTTCCAAGAAAAGAAATTAAAACCCAATCTAGTTTATCCTCAAACATGACATTGCTTCCTTCCATGGTTGTCTTGTGTTTAATCCTTCAAGTACTCTATAGATCTAATGTTGAGACCTCTAAATATGATATATCTGCAATCAACAATTTTTGGATCTATTTTTCTCTTCGAAGCCTAATCTTTGCTACCATGTTAGTGTATGAAAACCAATGCCTTGTTAAATATGTCAAATGTATATTTACACTACTAGATATCATTAACCAAATAAAGTAGTGGAAAAACTTGGAAAAAAAAAAAAAAAATTAGATCTCGTGCATGCACAATTTTTCTTTTCTTCAACACTAATTCATCATTAAAATAACTCTCGAACTTACAAGAGCTCACATATTGTGAAAATGTATCTGAGAATATATGTATATATAGACACACACAAACAAAACCCAACAAAAGTGAATTTATATCTCTTGGAAATATGTCCCATATCACCTCTATGCTAGACCATACAATTTCTATGAACTATAAATTAATGGATTCCCTCTCCTTAACTGTTGCAACAATTCTTCTCCTTGTTTGAAAAATAAAAAATTCCTCATTTTGGTTTTCTCTCTCTTTCTCAAAATCGTTCTTGAGAAAATAATTGATGTGTCCTCTCTTTCACTTGGCTTCCTTTATGATTTTGAGTTGGGCCAATTCCCTAACCTCAATAGTCCATATTAAATATAATCTTGTGTTGAGATCAGCGGTCCAAATTACAACTTAAATCACTAGTACCTAAACTTAGACACTTTATTAAATTAAGCTCACTTTATTAATTAATTATACAGTGAACTCCTAAATCTAAGGTACATTTAACAATGATTCCCACAACTTGGACACTTTGTTGTTGTGGAAACACTTGCCAAAGCTACAATCATCAATAGAATTTTGGCTGCTTCATGTCAATTTCTTTTTCTATATCCCCATGTAGGAATGTTGTCTTCGTGTCCATTTGTTCTACTTCAAGGTCAAAAGCATCAGGAACAAATAAAAACAAAATATAATATAAATTAGCATGTAAATAGGTAAAAATATACCACCAAATCCAATTCCCTATACCTAGGAATAACCCTTTCCTACTAATGAAGTTTTGTATTTCTCCATTCTACATTTTGCATTCAACTTCTTCCAAAACACCCATTTTCTTACAATGGGATTTCTTCCATCCGACAACTCAACTAGGTCCCAAACCTCATTCTTGTCTAAGAATGCCATTTCTTTGACCATGGCCTTTTTCCAAAGTTTTCCATATTACGGATCCACTATCGGTCTATTAATTATAGGATCATCATTACTAATAAAAAATAAAACTTAAATGGAAATAATGTGGAGTATACCTTTTTCTACCTTCTTCCTGAACCAACCTCCTCAATGTCGTAGTTTGTAGTTCTTCTACTTCTACTTGTTCTTCTATAAAGTTTTATTTATCATCCTTCAATCAAAACTTTATATTTTTTGGTTATTTCTCCATTGTAGGACTTCCTTTGACATCTCTAAATTCCATATATTGACTATATACAACCTTCTTAGCTTCTAGGTTTCAAAGCTTATAGCCTTCCAAATCATGTAGATATCTAATAAAGATCCACTTTTGAGCTTTCTTATCGATCTTATTCCTATTCTCCTTTGTAATGTGCACATAAACATCATAGCCAAATATCATAAGATGTTTAATATAGGGTTTCTTACTAGTCCATACCTTATGTAGAGTCTTTTCATTCAATGCTAACAAGGGTGGTCTATTTACCAAATTACACAAAATCTATTGCCTCTACCTATAATTCATGTCCTAGCTCTGCACCACTAAGCATGCTCCTCTTTATCCATCAATGTCCTATTCATCCTTCTTGCAAAATCCATTATGTTCAGGGCAGTATGGAGTATTATTTTACCTTTCTATACTGCATCTCTTACAGAAATCTACAATTTCATTCCCACAAAATTCTCCACTGTTGTTTATCCTCAATATCTTAATTTTATTTTGTTTAATTTTCCACAAGAGCCTTAAGATCTTTGAACTTGTTAAATACTTCAAATTTCTTTCTGAGGAAATAAACCCATGTATTCCTCAAGAAGTCATTCATAAATGAGACATGGTACACAAATGTACCTAGTGATGGAACAAATACAAGTCCAAACACAACAATTTACACCACTTTAATATTCCCTTTAACCTCATAGAACCAGAGGAGAATCTTACTCGATTCTCCTTCCCATATAAAAAAATGCTCACAGAAATCAAAATACATAAAGAAATTAGACATACATTCTAGCATACCATTATTGTGTAGTACTCGAAGGCCCTTATATGTGATATGTCCCAGTCTTTGATGCCACAACATAGTATTTTCTCCAAATGATGTAAGATTTTTTCCTTTTTCTGCTCCACCCTCGGGAAGAATAGAACTATTGCACCCATTAGTAACAATTCTTCCCAAAAACTTAGTTCCAATCTAAACTCCCCCCAGCAATACCATTTCTCCTTGAACCAACCTATAGATATCCTTTTTAGAAAAAACAAATTACACCTACACTGCTCATCTTGCCTACAAAAATCAAATTTATGGCTAATCCTAGAATGTGTATAACATTGGGGAGTGTTCTGATCCTTCCACCCATGTTCTTCAGCTTTATTTTTCCTCATCCCATGACTCTCGTTTTTTAGTCATCTCCTAAGAAAACATCACCACCATCGAATCTATCATACTCAAAGCTACTCCATGTGAGGAGCCATATGAAAGGATGCACCTAAGTCAACCAACCATGTCTCATGATCTACATGTACTTGAAGAATCCAAGTACACATACCCTCCATTTGAGGACGTTTTTGCTTCTACAAAAGGAGCATCTTCAAATCCCTTCCCTTTATCAAAATCTATATTTTCTATTTTAATGTCCTTCTTTCCCACATCTCCAATAGGCCTTTACAAACTTTTTTGGATATTTAGATCTTCCTCTAGATTTAGATCTCCCACTCAAGGATTTAATTTTATTTACGTTTTGGGATAATCCTCTTATAGACAAGGCATATTCATTATTGTGTTCCATGTTTCTTCATTCAATCTCCTACAATAACAAGGATTAGACTATTTCATCGAAATTTAAAGTAGTTGCATTAATTCCTATGGAAACATTCAAACTATCCCTTGAGTATGGTAGAGAACCTAACAAATTGATGCACTTTTCTTCATTTGAAATATTAATATCAATGAATAGTAGTTGACTTTCCATGGGATTGAAGGGATTCATATGCTTTTTCATGGGGTCTCCATCCTTTAACTTCAGGTTATACACTTTTTCCATTGGAAGAATTTGTTTATTAGGAACTTAGATTGATACCAAACCCCTAATATGTCCCACAAATCCTTCATTGTAGCTTACCTTGAAACATACAATAATACTAAACGCAAGACACACAATCGTATTGTTCTCTTTCCCTTTCGATCCAACTTGGTCTCGTGTTCTATTCACATCCATGTTGATGAAATACTTGGGTCCATAACAATCCACTAATCTCTTTCCAAAAACAAATATTATATTCTGTGCTTCCATGGCACAAAACTCTATCTATTGAATTTTTCTCTCTCTATCTTCTAATTTCTCACCATTTCCTTTCACTAAAAGAATCACTTCCACAAATCTCTGATTATAACATGGTCTATCAACACTGGAAATACTGAGAGGGGGGTGAACCAATATTTCCTTCTTCTTTTTTAATGAATATTTCATTTCTTTTTTAAAATTAGATTGTTGGTTACTTAAAGCATTCAGAGCATTAAGATAAGCATGAAAACATCATCATCACATCACATTAACAACACACAAAAATTCCGTCTCAACAAAGATCAGCTATAAGGAAGTATAAAATTCCCCAAGTTTGAAGGAGTTCACAGATCAAGTTTACAGGAGTCTTCAGCCTCCCTTACAATTAACCAATCCACCTACTACTACCATAACCATCATCTACCAATACTCCAACCATTTTCCATTTTTTCACTCTTCATGCAATTCCTTTATTTTTTCTACCAGTCTCACTATCTCTGCAAGTACATATTGTTCCTACTTGAACTACCACTACTACTATCTCTACATCTACACTTACTTCTCCCAATTCAATTGTTTCTTCTACTAAACCTCACTGTTGTCATACCTCTTGTCACCTATTATCACTATTCTTATCATATCAAATCCCAATTGAACACACACCTCTTCCAAGTACAAAACCAAGCCCTTGCATACAATAACATTGATGTACATCCATTTCTTCCCATGTGCTTCTTCACTACCTATATTATTCCAAAGAAACAAATTGTATCAGTATTCAAATATCAATACCTCTACTCTACTTATTGTATTCATCAACATCAAACCCTAGTAATTTAATCAACAACCAATTTACATATCTCAGCATGCAACTTGCACAATACTGTTCAAGCCAAACCCAACTTGGATTCAATCATTGTTTAGCATCAACTTTGGTCAATCAATCAATTACGTCACAAAATGGTCAATGTCATGAAAGTGTTGATGAGCCTTAGTATTGCAGCAAGAATGTTGAAACTCCTAGGACTACCAACTTTACTTTATCAATCGGGAGTTTCATACAAACTTGGAGGTGATAGTGCTACATACACAATAGATGCATCATTCTACACATGTCACTTCTCCACATGAACACTTGACCATTAGTGTTCCAGACCATTCCTCTATCGGACTAAAGGGAGTCTAACTACTGACAATGGAATGTAAAACTAGTTTTAGTGTAGGAAAAGTAAATGCTTGTTAGTTTAGGAAATGAAAGATGCTAACTTGTAAATGTCATGATATGACATAAACCATCTTGCTATGAAATGACACAAATCGCTTGCAAGAAGGAAACTATGATAACCTTGCACTTGATCATCTAGCTAATAGAACTACTTGAAAATAGGAAGTTATTCTATCATTTCAAATTCTAAGCATGTACGCATTTAATTATCTCCTTCACACTTGCAGAATAGATAAAAGTCCTAATTGCTAAATTCATAAATATAAAAGCTAATGATATATGATATTGCAAGAGGGAAAGAAATGAAAAGGATGGTCTAGGTGGCACTTCTAGTCATGGAGTCCAAGCTGAGTTAACCCACTCCTACACTAGCCTATACTACGAGTTCAAGTCAAGACACGATCAAAATAGACAATTATAGGTTTGCTATAGGAAATTACTATAGGATGTCTTGAATTACTATAGGATCTTCTGTACTACTACAAGAAGTTGTTTGACAGGTTTTGAAGGAAAATAATGGTGACATGAAGTGTTGCAAAGGTAAAAGACAATTGTGTAAGGTGTAGGGGAGGTGAACATCACCCAAGGACAAGCCTAGAACTTCAAGAATGTTGGATCTGCCCAAGACAACTTTCTCACGGTGGTTGGAAAACAGAGATTTGGAGTATGGGATGGTATGCCTCAAACATAGGTGGAGAAGATCTATGTGGATTTGGTTGGAGGTTTTCCTTCCTGCAAATCAACAACCCATGTAATAAAACATGTTTCTTTTTTCATTTACAAATTATTTCATGTCAACATGGAAAATATGAGTTGAATTTAGAAAGTCTAACCTAACTATTGTTAGAGACTAGATCTATGGAATGGACTACCTTCTAAGCTACAACAATCTTAAGAAGAAAACTAAAAACTACAAATATTTCCAAGGAATCATAAACAGTGATCTAGCTAAAAATGAAACTTAATCTAAGTAATCAACAAAGGAGAAACTCTGTTTTTGGGTTGTGAGAGTGGGATCCCCTTATCATGATCCCATAAGGGATAAGGGAGATGGGATAGGGAGCCTCCATACCAACCTTTCACAACACTTGTCTTGCTTCGCTAAGTACACAAGCTTCAGTTTTTTTCTTACACAAAGTCAGCCTGTTGATCACAGCTTGATGCGTTCCCCTCACAGCCTGTTCATCCGAACTTGGTCCAGCTACAGGCTGACCAACTCCCCCAAGAAATTGTGAAATTCTAGAGGGAAACCAGCCTTCCCTCCAGAAATTGTGCAATCCTATTTGTCAAGTTGTTGGGCTCCAGAATTGAACAATTCTTCCAGTCAACCCTTACAGTGAAAATTTTGCAATTTCCCCCAGCAGGGCTTCCCAGCCTAGAATTTGCGCAAATCTGGGTAGCAGTTAGCTGCTCTACCCAAAAATTGTGCAAATATCCTAGGCAGCCAACTCAACTCCCAGCCAGAAATGCACATTTCCTTCCAACAATTGAATAGTTCCATGCATGAGCAGTTGGGTTGACCAGTTCCACCTAGGGCCAAGGAAACTTGACTTGCATGCATGGCTTGCTCTTTCTCAAAATAGCAAAAGGAAACATGCAAAAGGCATCCCATTATTTAGGGAGATTTTTTTAGCAATTGGAGGTTACATGAAATGTTTTTTGAAACTTTCCTCCAAGTGTCCCTTTTTCTTAAATTTGTGGCATGCTCGTCATGAGCTAAAAACTTATTTATTCTATGCATTAGAGCTCATTGTTTCACATCAATCTTGGAGCTCTGACATCCCACAGCACATCCATGACTCTTCGACACATTCGACTCAGCTATTTACGAGTAAGTGGCCTCAACTTGTCTTTTTCAACATTTTCGTCACTTTTTATAATTAGCTTATGTGAGTGTTGCTTGTTTGATTATTTGAATGCTTTCTGTTTTTTACATGTATGCTAGCTTGTCCTAGCACTATTTCAGTTTTCGTTGCTATCTCACTGGTGTCGCATGCATGAAACTATTTTGCACGAACGGTCATCGGTTCGGTGACTTGCTTCACTCACATGCATGTTGATCTGTCTACTGAATATTCCGTTCATGTTTGCATTCACCATCAATCAATTCTACTTTCACTTAGTGTCACCATGGATTCACTTTAACATTTTCTTTCAGTTTCCCATTGGTAAGCCTGGCCAACCTTGGCCCAGACTCTACCTTCACCGAGACAGCATTGCACAATATGGGGAAGGAAGGCTCTGTCTTCCTCTCCAAAAATGTGCATTTCTACCCAGGTACTATCCTCTAAGACTGTCTTGTACATTTTTGAGGGACAGTGACTATTGGCCCAGAAAATTACGCAATGTAGTCCCTAAGCCTATAGTCACTCCCAACTGGAATTGTGCATTGCATAATCCCAACAGCCAACAGCCAATCTGGATTATGCATTATGCAAATCCAGCAACCATTCTTGCCTCCCAGATAGTCCAGACTACCTTTTGTGTTGTTCTGGTAGCCAATGACCTAGCCTCCCAAAAGAAATTGTGCAATATTTCCTATCATTTCTCCATGTATGTGTTATGTCATTCCCCAATTTTTCTTTAGTTTTCGCTGACAAACTTCTTGCCATTCATGTTGCTTTGTCTCTAGGTATTTTAGGTGTTCATCCACCTCTTAACAATATAGGATCAATGGCATCTAAGAGAAAAGGATCACAGGGCACTGACAGAAATGCAATTGTAGCAGACATTGAGTGAGTGTCCTCTTGTCTACCAATCTATGAAGATACCAAACTACTTCTAAAGAAGGACATCAAACTGAAGTGGCAAGCAGTTAATTTAGAATTTGTAGGCACTTTTGAGGAATACCTCAAAGATCATCAGGTGTATGTAAACATTCAAAAGTCTGGCTTGTGCCGAATTGCATGCAGATACCCCACGTTCCCATGCGCAGACATGATACATTGGATTGTCTCCCACACTAATCCCGAGATGATGACCTTGAGCAATGTCAGTGGGACAAAGCTTACAACCTTCTAGGCATGAGACTATGATGAGATGTATCAGATGTCAGAGCTCATGACCATAATGAAGACTCCCTTCAGCTTACCCAACAACAGTGCTAACCCTAGAGACCTTCTGAAGAACTTGGTAAAGGAGCTGGCTCGATTCAGGTTGACACCCAACTAGATATACAAGATGAAGATAATGTGGAAGGTGTATCAATACTTGGTCATATTTTCATGTCGATTGTATGACCAAGAAAGCATGGAAACCTTCCCATAGAGTTGGGTGATTGCGTCGGACCAACTAGTTAGAGAAGGAAAACCATGTAAATAGTCTGGCATGTTAACTTATCAGCTCAAGGAATAAGTAATGAAGGCTTGAAAGTCACCTGGAGGTATGCATGAAGAGATTTACATGTCCACCTACATATCAGATGCAATTTGTGCCCAACAAGAGTTCCCGGGCTTGGAGTGGGCATGGTCACCGATGGAGACTATTGTGAACACATATTTCAAGTTGTGTTCCAAATGAGACTTGAGACGAGTAATCACATGGCTGTTTGATCATTTTTCCACCCTATTTTACAAGATGATATTCGAATAGGATCCACCCTTCATGTCAAAGGAAGCAATGGATGCATTGTTAGACATAGTTGATTGGTATGCCTCACCATCTCACACCTTCATTTGAATGTTTAGCATAGAGAAGCCTCAGCATGTCCTACCGAAGTTTTCCTTGGACATACTTGTCATGCAGGAAGTAGCATATCACATCTCAGTAGGATTGACAACTAGACTGCACATGAAGAAGGCGGCATCTTGGCCCGCTCTTCCATTACAGATTGGGTTATATGAGATCAGAGTATCAACCAAGTGGATGTTGAAGCAGAACAGATGAAGGAGTTTCCATTCGACCTCTGAAGTTACAATCCGTATGATCTACATTGTATTGTGAAAGATCACTGCACGAGAGTTCAGTTCAACTAGATCCACGCGCCATTTCATATCACCGGGGAGGACTGATGGAGATATTACTATAGTTTCTCCAAATCCAATGAACAGGTTGGCTTCTCTATGGAGTGGTTAGTGAAGCAACATGAAGGAGCATCATGGAGAACACCAGCACTAGCAACAGCAGTAGCAGCAAAGGCACACATAACTGTGTGCAACAAGGGTAATAGGAAGATTGTCGATTGCATGGAGGAGGAGCAAAGTTGCAAGTTTTGAGTAGATCCATTAGTATAGTAAGCAGTTATGACTATATAGGAAAAGAGGCACTAGTGTGACATGCGAATCACATAGAGGTAGAGGGATAAGAGAAGAATGGAAGAATCAGAGAAGGAGTTGCATGAGCTGAGGGAGAAACTCAAAAGGAACAAGCATTGCGCAAATAGGAGAGGAAAGCACAATAGTAGCAGGTAGAGAGAGAGGTGCAACATGTGAAAATAGTTGAAAAAACACCCATACAAGTAGTTGATTCATCAGAATAGCTGGCATCAAGAAAACAGGGTGAACCATCACAGGAGCAAGACTTTGTTCATGAGATAGAACAAGCACTTCAACAGTTGGATGCAGACATGGAGCAACAGGAGTTGGAATAGGACACTGACCTCATGGCTCATCACCAAGAGGTCGACTTACCTACTTCATCGCATCTAGATGAAGATCAAGTCTCAAGTGACCAAGGAGGCACTAAGATCCTTGGTGATCGGCTAGAAGGATAAATTCACAACCTCTCATTCGACGAATCTCAACATAGAGTTGTACAGTTTCGCAGAGTATCAACTCCAGAGGGTCATACATCTCTTGCGCAAATTGAGGAACGAGTGGTTGTGATTGATGTGTGCAAACATCTAGTAGTCTTAGTGATCCAGGTGGATGTTGGTGGCCACCCACCTATCTCATTTGGACCCCCACAATTGTCTCTTTCAGCTTTTTTAATTTCCTAAATTGTAGCACAGTTTAATATTTTTAGCAGTTTTTCGGGTCCTGAATTTTCGGAGCCGTTTTGAGGCCCTAAATGACGTTTTTTGTGAAATCTGGGGTAACATGGGTCCATGGACCGATGTTGCCTCCCAAAGTGGTAGTGCTCAGATAGATCTTTCTAACGAGCTATTGTACGCGTCAAATGGAGATCGTATGCCAATGTTACGACCCCGGGAAATTGATGTACCAATTTACCCAAACGGGGCCCACACTTTGGCGTTTCATCTTCTAGGGTTAGGTTTTGGAATGTGAAGGGTTTTCCATTGTTTCTCAACAATAAATAGGCCTTCGAGCCTCATTTAACACAGTTCGGAACAGTTCAGAGGCATGTAGCCGCCACATCTCTTCTCATAGATAAGCTACCATCACCCTAGCTGGTTTATTTCCATTTCTGGTTGTAAGCATATTTCGGTATTTTCCATTAATGAAATGAAGTGTTATTTCCGCTGCATCTCTTTAATTATGGTTATCGCATCTCTGTATTTATGGTTATCTCTGTAATCTATTGCGTTCCTATTTAAATCCGGATCAGTGGTATCAGAGCGGTCTGCTTTTTCTCGTTTTTTCTTTGCATGTCCCCGACGAGGTCAGGATATAAGGAGTTAGGGCTTGAACTGGTCGAACCTTTGCAAGACCAGCCTCGAAAATCCCGACGGCCTCCCATGGCGGATGAGAAGAAAGACGAGGGGGCAGGAGAACCTATCAAAATCTTGCTCGAAGAAGCCCTCGAGCGGCAACGGAACGCGATGATGGACAACTTTGTGCAGATTCTTCAGCGGCTACCTAGAGGTGACGCATCGGCTTCCAGCAGCGACTCTGGAAACGCCACGCCCTTTAAGGTACAAGTTAATTTGAAATCCCCATCTTCGAGGGTAAAATAGACGCAGATGCCGTAGATAAATGGTTAAATCTGCTAGATGGGTATTTCTCTGTTCATGAATTTTCAAGTCGGGAAAAGATTGTTTTCGCTCTTCTAAAAGCAGCCCCCCACGTCAAGGACTGGTGGGAAACCTACTGCGAGCAGAAGGATGAAAGTACAGGCTCACTATTTTCAGCCGCACCCACTTGGAATGACTTTCGGAATGCCATCAAAGAGCAGTACTACCCTGTCAAGAGCTATGAGGACAAATACATTAGATGGACCACGCTGCGGCAGGGACGGGACCAAGATGTGCCTGAGTTCACAAACATCTTTCACACCCTTCGCACGCAGTTGGGTATCAAAGATTCTGAGCTGCATCTGGTACTCAAATACCGCGGTTGCCTACATAGATACATCCAAGAAGAGATGGAGTTCTTGGACATCTCCTCACTCGGTACAGCATACCGATATGCTGTCAAAATCGAGCAAAAGTTCAAACAGAAGAAGCGAGACTTTGGATCTACAAATCCGAAGCCCAAAGGACAAAGCCAAGGTGGGGTGACCCAAGACAACCCGTCA
>APFE030212762.1:168171-180960 GCA_000404065.3 Pinus taeda | reverse complement strand
TATGCATGACATGCCAAGTGTCATCTATGAGGACTCTTATAAAAGAAGGGGCAAGCCATGGTAGAGGGCACTTTTTGGGAACCCTATTGTTGGATGGATGATATGATGTCAAAGCAGTGACTATGAAGCTATAGTGAGTTTGGTGAGGTAGAGGATTTTTTTAGAGAGGGGACTCTTGAGCTAAGGTTGCTCCCCTCTTCCTGCTAGATTCTTCCTCCATTGTACAACTCCATTGCAGCTCGGGGGTCCGCGGGGAAGAAGAGTACCCAAGGAGTAGGCTGGGAGGTTAATTGGTGGGTCTCGTTTTCGGATCAAGTGCATCATCATACACTCACAGAAGTGACCGGCAACAAGGGAATATCAGCAACAACAAAGCAAGCGGAGTCTCGCCTTCCGGTGTACGGTACATGTGTATTTCGTTACTACTTGATCTGAGATTAAAAATATGTAAATGTTGTGTTCTGTTCCTGAAATGAGTATCAGTAGTGCGTGTGTTGACTGAATTGAAATCTCAATGCATTTCTTTACTGGTTGTAATTGCTGTGTAAAAAAATAAAAATAAAAGGTATATAGTTTTAGCTGGGTCCTTACAGTTTCCTTATAGCTGGTGTGTTTTAGATTAGAAAAGTGTGCCTAGTTTAGAGAGTGCTTTTATCATTGTTCCTGCTTATCTTTATTTTACTCTTGATATTGCAGATGTCGACGTCTCTTCAAACATACATTGGTTTTGTTGATAGTGCTTGTCGTAGTACACGTAACATTTATTCCGCAGCTTGGGTTATCTATTCACCCTCTGATGAGTTAGTATCGATGCATGGGGTAAGCCTCGGTCAAAAAATGAATAACATTACAGAGTATAGTGCAGTGATTGAGTTATTATCTGAATCCATCTCATTTGGGATTCGGAGTTTGATTGTTAGGTTAGATTCTAACTCGTTGTATTACAGCTTAACATGGTTTATGCCATTAGAAATCCAGTGTTATTAATATTATTTTTGAGAGTTCATCTCTTGGAACGTGAATTTGATTACATTGAATATTAGCATATTCCAAGACATTTAAATACATTAGCAGATGCAGTTGCTTCTCGTATAATAAATAGACATTTGCAATAATCAAAACAGTAAATTTAAAAACATTCAATAACATGTTACACAAGATATCCGGTAATAATGATATATCATAGCATAGAAGAAGTGTGTCAAAATATACATCGTCTTCGATCATAGGTTGAAAAACACCTTATGATCGGCAAAATGATAGTACAAAAAGACAAAAATGTCGTGTAAGTCTACAAAAGCAATCATCCTATCCCTGGTGATGATCACGATAAGAAACCACTACTCGGGCCACCCTACAAAGGAACCTCCTAAAAGGTCCTGGGACCCCAATCACATATTGTTGTAAGCTAAGTGGAATATTATCTATGCCAGTCTCTGGAATATCTGTTGTCAAACGCTCTAGATGATTCTCCAAATTGGTCAGGATCTCTATAGATTGGTCTTGTGGGGCTGGTATTGCTGCAGCTGGGTGTCTCCTCTCATAAGGCTAGAGAGCGGTTGGTCATCGTGGACTCACATCTGCATTTAAAACTTTTTATTGTTAGTTTTGGACGATTTAAAAAACGAAAAAATTAGTTAAAACTTAGAAAGCGTTGAAAATGATTTTACCTAAATCATCCCATTGCTCTCCTGGTGGAAGAATCATGTTTGGGTCACCGCGATAATCCATCTCGGCATATAGAAAATCCTGAATCACAAAAAGTTGGTTCCTCAACCAACGAAAATACTAAGGCAGAAATCAAACAACCTCTGAACCCTCCTCAAGGTGACGAGCCATCAAAGCAACCCAACGCATTATCCTAGGCTCTCAAGGAATACCAGCCTCAATATAAAGTTGTTGTGGGACTAGCATTGGGACCCTCTCTAGACCAAAGCTCACAACGAGGAAACCGTATCCAAAGTTTTTTAGTTGTCTGTTCTTTGCTCTAGTTATTTGGCCTTTTACCTTTGCTAACGCAGCCTCACACCAGTTGAATATGGTATCTCGATAACAGTCTACAGCCATCTGCATCTGGGATCCAGTAGCTACATGCAATGCTACACTCCCGCATAGTCTGGTGATAGTGAATGCAATAACCTTAAGTTTAGGATAGTTGATAGTTTTAATATCGATTCGTTTGTCCTTTGTTTGATCATTGCAAAACTCCAATCGGAGACTAGCGACAGACTGGCCACCTGGCCGAGTCCCGAAAAGAGATAATCGTTCACCTCTCTCGAGCAAACCAGTCAAGAAATATATGTCCTCTAGCTCAATTTTGAGCCGGTGGATACCAATAATGAAACACGTGTCCTGTATATTCCACCTGTCTACCAGACATTGCAAAAAGTCTACTTGGGCCCTCATGCCTGGTATGGCCCAGAACTTAAATAGTCCGCAGGATCTCAATGCATCCAATGTCAGTGGATGATTTATTGTGGCAAGATCCACATCCTCATGCTTGAGTTCATGCCAAATAAGCATTTTGTATGTCCTACAATGCAAAAAAGACATATTAGAACAATTTGGTTCGAAAAGTTTTGGGTGGAAATGGAGAAATTTGAATTTTTAAAATCCATTTCTCAGGGTCCACACCCACTGGTTATAGATAGTGTGTAGGTCCGTACGCATCGTAAGCAATAGGTGCGGACCCACGACTTTTTTCTTTGTAGAAAAAAGTTAGGATCCGCAGGGGCCGCGTGTTGCACCTGCAGACCCCCGCGAGCAATTTCCTAAACCAATTTCTCTTCTAAAAAATCAATTTTAAAGCCTAAAACGAACTGTAAACAGATGAAATGCAAGATAAGAATGATGTGGATAACCTGGAGCTAACGGTTTTCAATTCCAATGGATGGATTTCCTACAATCTTCACAGGAAGTTTCTTACCCAAAAGCTCTCACTTCTCACTCTAAAATCAAAATGGTAAAAATGAATTTACAAAAGCCCTTTTTATAAGATTTTTTGAATAAATGAATTTATAATTTATTTATTTTTCACTTTAAAAAGGTAACTTTTCGATACATTTTTATTTATCTTAAACAGGTTTGAGTAATGTTTTGAGTTTTTGTGCAGAATATTGGGTTTTTCGGAGAAAATTGATCATTTTCCAACAAAGAGTACTTTTATCACTTTTTCGGACTCTTCCAAAAATTTACGAAAAAGCGAAACATTGGAGTCCTCTTTAAGCTCTTTTCTGACTCGTAAGATATGAAAAGTTTGCCGAGTTTTTCCTTTTTAAACTCGTTAAACAGAATTAAAAAGGTGGTCCACTTACAGCTCTTTTATGACCGTATAAACATGAAAAGATCGCCGGACTTTTGTCGTTTCAAGTTCGATATTGGGTATAAAACAACATGTCTTCGATCACTTTTTTACTTTTTCATATCAGAGCCATTAATTATGACAAGTACTCCTTGATCATAATGGTCAAGCGGTTCTATCAAGTATTATTTTATACTTTTTTGGGCTTGAGGGACACAAATTTATGAAAAAAGACACCCATGGATTTTTCTTAAGTTTTTCTTCTGACTCTCTAAAAATGAAAAACACCGAGTTTTTCCTATACTGGACTCGTTAAAATTTAACAGTAAAGGACCTGTTCAATTTTAAACAGCAACGAACCACTCCTTCTTAAGGTTCGAATTTTAAACTAAGTTGGACTCATCCAAAGGATGAGCTTATAAACAAGCAAATGTTATCCTCCTCAAGCTTGTCAAAAATAAAGAGGTATTTGCCAGAAATGGTGGGGGAAAAGAGAGAAAAATGAACTTGTTTGTTACACTTTGTGTTTTAGAAAAGCAGTTAACCACTCTTGAACATGACACTTTTTTTTCCCCTGGGTTGGGAAATCCTTTGCCTAATAGTTAATCAAACCATATTGAATGTCTTTAGCTGGTTTCTGGGTATTAGCTTTGGGTCAATTGTTACCAGACAATCTGTAGTGTCGTTATGTGTTCAAGAGGTCAATTCAAATAAACCATTCATTTGCAAAATATCTGTCATCCATTTTGACCATCCCTGAGTCAGTCCTTGCCAATATGTTTCTTCAAAACTTGATCTATGATTTTGTGTTGTGGGCTTGCCTACGACGGATATCTTTCTATCGACTTCAGCTCATTATCTAGAAAGATGATCTAGAAATTGTCAGTACCTTGGAATCTGCATGCCCTAATGGCAAGTTTCTCGCCTTCGACGATAGGTTGCATCATTTACCTTCAATCAAAGGATTCTATGACATGTTCGACATCAGCTCATTTATTCACATTTCATGGATTGTACTGAGTACTTTGAGATCCATTGAAATTACTGGTGGTTTCTCTCACACTTGTTAATAGTTCACATCATTGCATGGTAATCAAGTGGTTTCTACCATGTTCGACTTCGACACATTCATTTACATGAATAGAATCATACTAGTTCGGGAGCATAAATCAAGACCCTGGATCTAGTTTCTACCACCCAAGCTGTGAGGAATTTTGTTATTCATTATACAGTAGACTATTCATAAACAGATGGTTGCGCCCATACTATGTCTACATATGTCTATAATCTTGATGTATTACAAAATCATTACTGTATCAGAACAGTTTAGTCAGTTTTCTAGTCAGTTTTGATCTGATTATGGGAATGCCTACCTCAACGATGATATGTTCACATATATATATTTTGCATTGAATGTTCTTACAAGTTCCAGTTGTGGTGTCCACAGGATGATCCTTGAAAAGATAAAGTACTTCACTCTTCATAGATGACAAACTCTATCTTCATCTATTACAGACTTCGCACTTTAGGGGGCAATCTGTTGCACAAACAATTGGCACTTTGACATTCTGCAATCTGTGTGAGTCCATTACTATTCACACTTTCCTCCTTTGCAAGTCTTAAGCCTCAGTTCCTCATATCAAGCCTTGAAAATAAGAGAAAGCCCTCAAAAGTCTCTAAAACTCTGGTTTTTCACTTTCTCTTTGCATTACCTGCGGTCCTGCACCTAATGGTCATGGCTCTGCACACCTGACCGCTTTGTTTCTGTGTTATGGGTGCAAACCCCTGTAAAAGTTAAAAAGGCGCAATTATATTCTTAAAAACTCACTTTGAGTCATTTCTAGAAGCTTCTAGAAGGAACCTTGGGGTGGCAAGTTCGCTTTCTTAAGATTCATGCATCCCATACCTTAAGGAGCTAACCCCTTGATGTGAGGAGATTATTCCTTTAAAGGAGGACTCTATCCCTTCATAGGTGGACCTATAGCCTCCTTCCTCTGCACTATAAAATGAAGTATTGGGCTGGTTACTGAAGAGGTTGAAATCTGAATATTTTTGAGGTGAAATGTTGTTGGAACTTAGTCTTCTTAGTTGATTTTTTATGAGGAGAGATTACATACCTCTAAGATCTCATTTGGAAGAGTGCAAGGCTTGTCAAAGTAAAGGAAATTCCTGTTTCGAACCCTGGGAAGAGCTTGATCAACATCAAGGCTGAAAAGGTTGTAAGGTTCTTCTACTTCAAAGTTAATACAAATAAGTTTGTTTTTCTCAATAAGTTGTTGTTTTATGGTTTATTTTATGGATTCCTTGATCACCATAATGGACATGATTTATGATATTAGCTATGTAGGTGCTATTTGATGTTTGCTTGTTTATGATTACAAGTTCTCAAAAGGAAACTCTTTCGGACGGTTGAGGGATGGCTGCTACAAACTAGCGTTGGACTTAAGGTAGGGTCTTAACGCCTCTATAGTTTTATTTATGAATCACATATGTTTAGAGCGAGATAGATTTTTTTGTCTGCTTGTTGCTAGACTATCTTCTGATACTAGGGAGATCGGCCTTGTCCGCAAGATCAATTTATCCAGCCAACAGCATCTGTCTACAGCATCCAGACCAACAACCTATATATGTCCATGTCAGTGTAAATATCATCAACCTGTGATAAAGTATGTCTGTATATAGATATCAACTCATCCTCTTGATCTCATCAAGATAAACTTGCTTCGTTTCCTTCCATGAATCATCTCCAAGCAGTAACAAAACGATTCACACCATATCATATGTGGAAACACCATAGTCATCACATGATCTTTCACATCATCATTAGGAACTGCATGATCTTTCCACAATCAACCATGTATCATCACTAGGAACATCCCACATATGATAAGCATCAACCATGATAATATGTGAGTATAAACCTATCATCATAAGGTAATAACTCATCATCATTATGTGACTAAGTAAGTCATGTCTTTGAATATCCATGTCTTCAAATAGTTATGTCTTCATGAGACTTGTAATAACACCATTCTCTTGTCCAACCAACAATATTTGTCAATATGCAATTTAAGTAATCATCCATGTATCCAGCATAGCAATATGTATCTAGAAAACCATGAGCTCATGGTCATTTGTCAAGATTTCTTGATAACATCAACAATAACCATTCTTAACCATGTGAGAGCCAAGAACTATAGAAATCATATCTACACCATATGAACTTTATGCATCTTTGGAGGTATGATGACAACAGTATAAAGGAAATGAGTGGCTTATCACTAAATAATGAAGTTGTGTACTTAAGATTAGTACTTCTCTTTGTCCTTATGAAGATCATCATGTAAGCAACATATATGTACTATATGCATCATCAAAGAATCATCCATAAATCTGATCTAAACACCAACTATCTGACCCCAAGAATCATATGAGATTTTGTCATGGGCAACTCATAACCGTATCATAGCAAGATGTATCATTTAGCCATATAATCATCATTATCATTGATTAGGTACCAAAGACTTCTAAACATAATTCCAACAATGTTTTACTAGAAGCATAGCATGTTCTCCCCTGTTCCATCTATTCACTGTCAGATCTGATCATGCATATATCAGCAAGAAGTATTAAGGCATCATCATCAATCAGCTATACATCAAGTTAACTTGTGAGGATCAAAAACAACATCTTATGAGTATCAATACATTTCCACACATTATCAGCAGATTGTAACCATCATCAAACAGAGCAAATAATTGATTGAACCCTATCAGACCACTTTTCCTGAGTCTCTCCCATTGCTTTTCCTCAAACAAACATATACGCAATTTTGCAGTGTCTAACTCACATATATACGTGACTTATCTTCATGAAACTTGCGTATGATATTTAGAACATTGAAGTTTCACACTTTCAGCTCCCTCTGAGTTTGTCATGTCTGTACATTGTGATGTGCCACGTCTTTCTGACTGTACTTCCTTCTTCTTCCATATCTTCGAGTGTGATGATGTTTTCTCCTTTGGTATGGTGCCCGTACTTTGTTCTTGCATTCCTTTGTTATATGTCCAAGCTTGTTACATGCATAACATCTCATATGTTTCATATTCCTTCTATAGTTGTCAATGGCTTTGTGACCAAACATATTGCAAGCAAAACAACATCCCTTAAAGTACCTAGAACGTGATGATATTTCTGTGTGACAGTCTTGAACCATTCTACTTTTGCATCTGGCTACAACATGTCCAAAATTATGACATACATAACATTCAACATTATTCATTTGAATAAATAATTGACTATCACTTCCATAGTTAGGAGTAAAAGGTTTTCCTTGAAGAATTTCTTTCCTTGGTTGTTGATGGGATTGACCTCTCATCTCCTTATTGAGAATTTTAGATTTTGCATTAGACTTCCTTGTCTTACTTTGTGAACTAGATTCACCTTCAACAGATTCATGAAAACCAAGACCAGTTTTGATAGCAGGAGACCTTTGACTACTAAGAATATCATCCAAGAACATAGTACTATCTTGAAATCGTAAGAGCTTATCCTTTTCTTCTAATTTATCTTTTAGAATATTTACCTCAACCTGATGTTGCTTTTCCTTTTCAAGATACTGCTTCTTATGATTCCTTCATCTTTTCTTCCTTCTTCCAACTGATGTCTTAATTCAAGAACTTCGTTTTCTTGTTTTTCAAGAGCTTGGAGTAGTTCTTTATTTTGCTTATTTGATTCTTCAAGATCTTCTTTTAGCGATAGGATCTTAGCTTCAAGACTTTCATAGTAACTGGATCTATCTCTAAGTTTCTTGATTGTTGTGCTCCTTTCATTTACTTCATTTCTTAATGATGTCACTTCATCTTGTAGCTTTTGACATTGATCTTCCTTTTCCTTGAATTTCCTCCTTACCTTGTTTCCTTCCTCTAGTTGAGCTTTTAGTTTGGTAGCTTCTTCTTTGAAGGCACATTCCCTTTTGTCCAATAGATCTTGTTGATCTCTAATTTTGTCCGTAAGCCTTTTAAATACTGCCTCTATTTGATATCTTTCTTCCTCACCCATAAGAAAAAATTCAATTGTTTCACTATCACTTTCATCATCTTCAAATGGATGGAGAAATGTATTACCAGAGGATAACAAATTCATACCTGAGAGTTCTTTTGCTTGTTCATCTTCATTCTGAGGTGATTTTGAATCTGAAGAGTTGCTTCCACATATTCCCCAATCGATTCTCCCAATGTCATTGTTCCTTTGAGATTTCTTCTTCTTCTGAGGTTCTTTCTTCTTTAGCTTCTTTCCCATTGTTCTACGGATCTCCTTCAAGTGATCAAGCTTCTACCAAAGGACCTGCTCTAATACCAATTGTTGGAAATAATATTGAGAGGGGGGGTGAATCAATATTAGCAAATAAATAATTTTTTCATTTCCATAATCAGATTCATATACGCTACTTCAGTTAAGGGAACTCGCGTGTACACGTAATTGTGTTTAATGCAACTAGCGTATATCCAGCAAACTTATGATTCAGTTAATTCATCATATATTGATCTTTAATCAGTGCATCAGAACTTCATTAACCATATAAACAGTAAAACAGATCATCACACATGAGAAACACACATGAACACCATGATTTAAGGTGGAAACCCAATGTGGGTGAAAACCACTTGCTGCTGTTGTCTCTGTCTTCTTTTAATATTAAGAAAACTTGTTTACAACATTTTACTGGCAGAGACTCATACCAGTACGCATGCTTCTACCTGCAAAAGGCTACAACCTTCTCTCGTTCTCCAGCTTCTACTGGAAGGGAGCTATAACCCCCTGGCTTTCTTACTGGTTGGTATGTTTACCAGTACATAGGTGCCAGCCTACAGAAGGCTACATCCTTCTCTCTTCCTCTAGGGACCTTGTTTCATAAATTTTTAGACTGGATACTCCTGTAACACAACATCATAATCTGAAGGCCGCGTTTCATCCAATTTTCATACTAGAGCCATCAACAACATTGAAGCTCAAAATCAATCACCACTGCAATACATCCATCAACTATATCTACATCAACCAATCACTGAAACTCAATCTAAATCAACCAAACTCAATCAATCACTGACAACCTCTAAACCTCTTACACAACTGAACCAATCATTCATTCATAATGTAATCAATCAACTGCAACAGATAGATCAATACATAGTTCTAAGTTACATTATTATTCAAAATCAATTGTCATCTTAAAACCATGCTTCAAATTATATACGCTATTTGGCAGAAACCAACCTGCGTGTAGACGCAACTTCCCTGAAGCAAACCAGCGTGTAGATATGCAAACACTTTGTTGCATTTCTAGACTTCAGACATAATCATACATAGAGGATAAAATATGTGTTAATGATCAGATCTAGCCCATTCATTATCAGATCACATAATAATAAGTCATTATGATCCTAATCCATAATTAGATTTCATCCAGCAACACTGAAGCTAATCACAATCAACCAATCTGAATATGCAGAATACTGTCACCAGAAAACAATCACCAGAACACAATACTGAACCCAGGATACTGCAACATTAAATAGAACCCTTATAGATCATACTTCAGAAGATATACGCTACATCCATAAGCCGAACCAGCATGTATATGCCCTTTTACCAAGGGAAACCAGTGTAGAGATCTGCAAATTCCATTCTGTGATGTATACGCTACTTCTGTATGATGAATCAACATGTATAGATTTGGAAATGCTAACTTAAAGCATCACAACTATTTCAGACTTCATTCATACCCAGATCATCACATTCACAAAATAAAAAAATGCGTCAGTATTCATATCTAGAATGTTCAAGATCAAACCACATAATGATAATACATATAATCTTCATGATCCCGATCCATCAACTTTCATCATCCATAAAGGTGCATCCTTAGTTCAGATCAAGCAAAGCATCACAAACCCATAACCTGCATACTTGATCTCATACTTCATCATATATTCAATACTTTCTTGACTTGGCCTAATGATTTTCTCCTCCTTATATAGTTTTAGGCATTTCTCAATACCATGGACCAAAACCACTTAGGACCAATACCATGGACCAAATATCGTGGGTCAGATACCTTGGGCCAAAGAAATACCTTGGACCCAAAAACTTGTTTTCTCAAGATATACATGCTTTTCCTTCTGTGAAAGTGCGTGTGTATGTATACGCTTATTTTATACAATGAACCCGCGTGTATACGCGGCTTGGTCAAGGTGAACCTGCGTATACCTTTCTTTCTTTATTCTATGTGGCCTGAACTGTAATTCTTCGTTGTTAACCTATAGTACTTAGATCTTTCATCTGAGTGAGTTGTCATCAAGGACAACACCTATATCATAATGCCAACAATGGTTTACCATAGGACTAGGGAGTCCTTTTTCCCTTAAAATACCAATAAATCTATCAATATCAGCTTGGATGCTTTGGCATTTTTTCTCAAGATTGAGCATAAGGTCCCTTTTGGTAAGAATATTCTTGATTTCTATGATGGTCCCTATCCTATCTTCTATGCCCAGTTCATCCAGCTAATACCTATTCTTGTTGTTCAAGAGTGCTATCAATTGGTTAGCCTCTTCAGGCTTGTCTACCAACTCTTCTATTGTCTTGTGAATTGCTTTTGTGGCCACTTTTACTAGTTCAGTTTGCTCAAAAATTACTTGAAAACCAATATCCACCTAAATAAATCCCCCCACCTTAGGAAGCAATGGTCTCCATCGCATTGAGTTCCTCCTTGAGATGGGGAAACTTCTGCTGAACTTGGCCCCTAGTGAGCCACTTGCATTGGTGCAGGAGATGGCCTATTTTAACTACCCAATAGAGTTGGATTGTCTATTAGTGAGTTCTATTAATCTATATTTCCATGATATGATCAATTGAGGCCTATTCAATGCAATCAGGGTTGAGTTCTATTAGTGTCAGTTGCCTTGAAACTTCTAATGTGTCTAAAAATGGTGGAAAATATAGTTGAAGGAAGTCCACATTAAACATTATGTATAGGCTAAGGAATGGGAGGATACCTAGATCAAAATCCTTGTCACCCACAACCTTAGTGATGGTGTAGGTTCCATAGCAGAGTGGTCGAAGCTTCTTATGGGCCCCTACAAGGAGTTCCTTTTGCATATGCAAGCAAACCTTGTCTCCCACTTGAAACGCATATGGCACCTAGTGTTAAACATGGCATTGTTTATACTTAGTATTATATTTCTAAGAGATATCATGGACCTACTAGTAGATGTGTTGAATTCACTTAGTAAACTTGGTAGATTTGTCAACTTCGAATTGAACATCTGTAAACTCTGACTGTGTAGTTGCAAGGTGTAGTGCAACTTCAATCAGACCTAATTGGTGAAATCCCAGGGCCACTTGAAAGGGGTTGTCCAGTTGAGCTATGGAGAGATTTTTTTAGTTGTGTTGAACATAAGGAGACTGTTATGAAACCAGCTCAAGAAAAAGATAGAAAAGATAGATCAACGCCTTAGAATTCAGGCTCTTCGAGGGGGCAACCTCCTTTACATTACATAAATGAACAATTCTTGTATGATACAAATGAAAAGACCTCCTTTCTATATATAGGAATCTAAGGGGTCATAATATAATCAGGTCCGACATAACAATAATAATGTAAGGGCACAATAATAACAATAGTGGGCTTCTATGGGGCACAATAGTAATAATATGGGCACTACATGGGTACATCAATATAACAAGGGGGTTGTACTAATAACAATAAGGGATTACACTAGTAGTATAGGGGCCTAACATGCCCCTCTCCTTCAAAAAGTGTTGTGCTCAATCCTTGAGAGTTCTTTATGCTTCTGTAAAATTCTTGTCCTCCCTGTGGAATCTTTAGCGAGTAAGTTCTTCCACTGGATGAGATACCTGAAATTGATTGATTTCGTAGTTGTCGGGTTCTTGTTTCTGTGACTGCTTCAGGTTCCAATATGATTTTTCCTTCCTCTTCAATTTCTGGCAATATTGTTTGAATTGGGATCTTTTGCAACTTTTGAATAAGTGGCCATACTTCTTTATCCTTCTTCCATTCATCCCTTGCTTTTTTTATCCATTCTAGTTGGATAATAAAAATAGCACAAAACAATGCTTCCACATCCTCATCCTTTCTTGAGAGTGCATCTGCAACAAAAATTTTCTTCCATTTTCTATAGATGATGTCAAAGTCATAACCTAACATATTTGTGACACATTTTTTTTGTTCTTATAAAGATAATAGTTGTTCTAAAAAGTATTTAAGACTATCATGATCCATTTCTACTTTGAAGTGTCTTCCCATTCGGTAAGGTCACCATTTCTTAAGTGCATGTAGTATTGCCAAATTTTCCTTCTCATAAATAGCTTGCTTGAGATGTAGCAGTAAAAATACCCAATCACCTACATCAAAACATTTTTCACTACGATGTTGATCTACCTGTTGTTTCATTCGATTTTGCACC